>JAQJZH010000086.1:0-255000 GCA_028020825.1 Podargus strigoides | reverse complement strand
CGGCGCGGGGAAAAAAAGTCGCTCAAAAAGGGTCAGGGAAAAGCCTCCGCCGGTCTACCCGCACAACTCCCCCTCAGCGCCGGTCGGCTACGGACTCGCGAGTGCCACCTCGCAGACGAGTCACCGCTCTCCCCTGCAGTACTGAAAGGCCGGGCCCCTCCCCGGGAAGGGCTCCTTTGCGGCGGCACTCCCTAGCGGGCAGAATCGACAATCGCGTCGACTTTGACGATGACGTAACTGGAGGCAGCGCGAAACGGCGAGTCGCTCGCCAGCTCCAGGGGGGGGGGTGGTGAGTCGCGACTTGAGTCCTGCCGGAGCGGGATAGACCTGCCAGATCGCGGAGCCCCGGAGCCCTAGAGGCCGCTCGACGACAAAGTGCCGGCGGTTTCGGGTAGACCCGGACGAGAGCGGAGCCCCGGAGCCCTGGCGGCCGCTCCTTGCGCCGTACGGGACCGGGCGGCGGCCGACCGGCTCGGATCGGGAAGCACAAGGTGCCACCGGCCGCTCCCGGGAAACCGTTCCCTCGCAACCAGCGAGGTGAGCCGACGGGACCGACCGGTAGAGGAGCCCGGGGATAGGGGGGGTGGGGGGTGGCGGGGGAGGGGAAAAATTCTTTTTTCTAAAAAAATCGGGAAAACGGAAAAAAAAAGCACCCACGAATCGGGGGGGCGGGGGGCGGAAAGCCGAAAAACAGGCCACCGAGAAAAACAGAAAACGGCCGGGAAAAATCACACCGAGCACTCGGGGTCATCTATTTCCTTTCCTTTTTCCTTGCCTTTCCGTTCCTTTCCTTTCCTTTCCTTTCCTTTCCTTTCCTTTCCTTTCCTTTTTCCTTGCCTTGCCTTGCCTTTCCTTTGTTAGGAATCGACGGAGGGACACTGCACTCTCAGATGAGCTCGGCAGAACTCGTTTATTGAGCAACAGGCTGCGTTTTTTATACACTTTCTAATGAGCTCATACATAGTGCAAAGCTGAGCTCCTTATTGGTTACTGCAACATTTACACCAAAACCCCCCTGGAAAGTCCCAACCAGTTAACTTGAAACATTTTTGTAATTAGAACATCTCCTCTTGCTGTTGACTTGCTGCACCCAGCTCCTTTCAGTCCATGGCTTGCAGGTTCCAAGGTCGTGATGTCCTTGGGGCCTCGTTCTGTCAGCCACTGTTGCAGATATGGCTCCACAAATGTCTGTGAGGGGACCCCAATATTTGTGAGGGTGCCCCAATATCCTGGGGGAAGGCGCAGAACCTCAGTGCCTGGGATGGACCCCAATGTCTGTGAGGGGACCCCAATGCCAAGAACGGGACCCCAATGGTTGTGGGGCAGTGCCCAATGTCTGTGAGGGGACCCCAATGTCCACTGGGGAACCCCAATGTCCATGATAGGACCCCAATAACCAGGGGGGGAACCCCAATGCCTTGGGGGGAACCCAGTGTCTGTGAGGGGACCCCAATATTAATGATGGGACCCCAAGATCTGGGGAAGGACCAAATGGCTGGAGGGGACCCAATGAGTGTGGGTGACACTGGGGGACACTGGGATATGCTGGAGGACACTGGGAGACACAGGGTGGACACTGGGGTGACACTGGGGGACACTGGGGGGACACTGGGAGGACACTGGGGGGACACTGGGAGACACTGGGAGGACACTGGGGGGACACTGGGGGACACTGGGGTGTGGAGCCATATTTGCAACAGAAGCCTCAAGACCATCTCGACCTTGGAACCTGCAAGCCCTGGGCTGGGAGGAGCTGGGTGCAGCAGGGAAACAGCAAAAGAAGGTGTTTAATTTAATTTAAATTTAAATTTAATTAATTTTAATTTAATTACAAAAATGTTTCATGTAACAGTTGGGGACTTTTGGGACTTTCCAGGGGGGTTTTGGCTTTAAATGTTGCAGTAACCAATAAGGAGCTCAGCTTTGCACCATGTATGAGCTCATTAGGAAGTGTATAAAAAACGCAGCCTTTTACTCAATAAACGAGTTCTGCCGAGCTCGTATGAGAGTGCAGTGTCCCTCCGTCGATTCCTACACTGGGGGACACTGGGGGACACTGGGAGGTGCTGGGGAGACACTGAGTGACACTGGGAGGACACTGGGGGGACACTGGGGGACACAGGGGGACACTGGGAGGTGCTGGGAGATACTGGGGGACACTGGGAGGACACTGTGGGGACACTGGGAGACACTGGGGTGTGGAGCCATATTTGCACCAGAAGCCTCAAGGACATCTCGACCTTGGAACCTGCAAGCCCTGGGCTGGGAGGAGCTGGGTGCAGCAGGGAAACAGCAAAAGAAGGTGTTTAATTTAATTTAAATTAAATTAAATTAAATTTAATTACAGAAATGTTCCATGTAACAGTTGGGGACTTTGGGGACTTTCCGGGGGGTTTTGGTGTAAATGTTGCAGTAACCAATAAGGAGCTCATTAGGAAGTGTATAAAAAACGCGGCCTTTTGATTAATAAACGAGTTCTGCCGAGCTCATCTGAGAGTGCAGTGTCCCTCCGTCGATTCCTACACTGGGGGACACTGGGGGACACTGGGGGACACTGGGAGACACTGGGATGACACTGGGGGACACTGGGATGACACTGGGGAGACACTGGGGGACACTGGGAGGTGCTGGGGGACACTGGGAGACACTGGGATGACACCGGGGGACACAGGGAGGCACATGGGGGGACAATGGGGGACACTGGGGAGACACTGGGAGACACTGGGGAGACACTGGGGGACACTGGGAGGTGCTGGGGGACACTGGGAGACACTGGGATGACACTGGGGGACACAGGGAGGCACATGGGGGGACAATGGGGAGACACTGGGGGACACTGGGGAGACACTGGGAGACACTGGGGAGACACTGGGGGACACTGGGAGGTGCTGGGAGACACTGGGATGACACTGGGGGACACAGGGAGGCACATGGGGGGACAATGGGGAGACACGGAGGGACACTGGGGAGACACTGGGAGACACTGGGGAGACACTGGGGGACACTGGGAGGTGCTGGGGGACACTGGGAGACACTGCGATGACACTGGGGGACACAGGGAGGCACATGAGGGGACACTGGGGGACACTGGGAGGTGCTGGGAGACACTGGGGGACACTGGGAGGTGCTGGGGGGCACTGGGAGGTGCTGGGGGACACTGGGAGACACTGGGATGACACCGCGGGACACAGGGAGGCACATGGGGGGACAATGGGAGACACTGGGGGACACTGGGGAGACACTGGGAGACACTGGGGAGACACTGGGGGACACTGGGAGGTGCTGGGGGACACTGGGAGACACTGGGATGACACTGGGGGACACAGGGAGGCACATGGGGGGACAATGGGGAGACACTGGGGGACACTGGGGAGACACTGGGAGACACTGGGGAGACACTGGGGGACATTGGGAGGTGCTGGGGGACAATGGGAGACACTGGGATGACACTGGGGGACACAGGGAGGCACATGGGGGGACAATGGGGAGACACTGGGGGACACTGGGGAGACACTGGGAGACACTGGGGAGACACTGGGGGACACTGGGAGGTGCTGGGGGACACTGGGAGACACTGCGATGACACTGGGGGACACACGGAGGCACATGAGGGGACACTGGGGGACACTGGGAGGTGCTGGGAGACACTGGGGGACACTGGGAGGTGCTGGGGGACACTCGGAGGTGCTGGGGGACACTGGGAGACACTGGGATGACAGCGGGGGAAACAGGGAGGCACATGGGGGGACAATGGGGAGACACTGGGGGACACTGGGGAGACACTGGGAGACACTGGGGAGACACTGGGGGACACTGGGAGGTGCTGGGGGACACTGGGAGACACTGGGATGACACTGGGGGACACAGGGAGGCACATGGGGGGACAATGGGGAGACACTGGGGGACACTGGGGAGACACTGGGAGACACTGGGGAGACACTGGGGGACACTGGGAGGTGCTGGGGGACACTGGGAGACACTGGGATGACACCGGGGGACACAGGGAGGCACATGGGGGGACAATGGGGAGACACTGGGGGACACTGGGGAGACACTGGGAGACACTGGGGAGACACTGGGGGACACTGGGAGGTGCTGGGGGACACTGGGAGAAACTGGGAAGACACTGGGGGACACAGGGAGGCACATGTGGGGACAATGGGGAGACACTGGGGGACACTGGGGAGACACTGGGAGACACTGGGGAGACACTGGGGGACACTGGGAGGTGCTGGGGGACACTGGGAGACACTGCGATGACACTGGGGGACACAGGGAGGCACATGAGGGGACACTGGGGGACACTGGGAGGTGCTGGGAGACACTGGGGGACACTGGGAGGTGCTGGGGGACACTGGGATGACACCGGGGGACACAGGGAGGCACATGGGGGGACAATGGGGAGACACTGGGAGACACTGGGGAGACACTGGGAGACACTGGGGAGACACTGGGGGACACTGGGAGGTGCTGGGGGACACTGGGAGACACTGCGATGACACTGGGGGACACAGGGAGGCACATGAGGGGACACTGGGGGACACTGGGAGGTGCTGGGAGACACTGGGGGACACTGGGAGGTGCTGGGGGACACTGGGAGGTGCTGGGGGACACTGGGAGACACTGGGATGACACCGCGGGACACAGGGAGGCACATGGGGGGACAATGGGAGACACTGGGGGACACTGGGGAGACACTGGGAGACACTGGGGAGACACTGGGGGACACTGGGAGGTGCTGGGGGACACTGGGAGACACTGGGATGACACTGGGGGACACAGGGAGGCACATGGGGGGACAATGGGGAGACACTGGGGGACACTGGGGAGACACTGGGAGACACTGGGGGACACTGGGAGGTGCTGGGGGACACTGGGAGACACTGGGATGACACTGGGGGACACAGGGAGGCACATGAGGGGACACTGGGGGAGACTGGGAGGTGCTGGGAGACACTGGGGGACACTGGGAGGTGCTGGGGGACACTGGGAGACACTGGGATGACACCGGGGGACACAGGGAGGCACATGGGGGGACAATGGGGAGACACTGGGGGACACTGGGGAGACACTGGGAGACACTTGGGAGACACTGGGGGACACTGGGAGGTGCTGGGGGACACTGGGAGACACTGGGATGACACTGGGGGACACAGGGAGGCACATGGGGGGACAATGGGGAGACACTGGGGGACACTGGGGAGACACTGGGAGACACTGGGGAGACACTGGGGGACACTGGGAGGTGCTGGGGGACACTGGGAGACACTGCGATGACACTGGGGGACACAGGGAGGCACATGAGGGGACACTGGGGGACACTGGGAGGTGCTGGGAGACACTGGGGGACTCTGGGAGGTGCTGGGGGACACTCGGAGGTGCTAGGGGACACTGGGAGACACTGGGATGACAGCGGGGGACACAGGGAGGCACATGGGGGGACAATGGGGAGACACTGGGGGACACTGGGGAGACACTGGGAGACACTGGGGAGACACTGGGGGACACTGGGAGGTGCTGGGGGACACTGGGAGACACTGCGATGACACTGGGGGACACAGGGAGGCACATGGGGGGACAATGGGGAGACACTGGGGGACACTGGGGAGACACTGGGAGACACTGGGGAGACACTGGGGGACACTGGGAGGTGCTGGGGGACACTGGGAGACACTGGGATGACACCGGGGGACACAGGGAGGCACATGGGGGGACAATGGGGAGACACTGGGGGACACTGGGGAGACACTGGGAGACACTGGGGAGACACTGGGGGACATTGGGAGGTGCTGGGGGACAATGGGAGACACTGGGATGACACTGGGGGACACAGGGAGGCACATGGGGGGACAATGGGGAGACACTGGGGGACACTGGGGAGACACTGGGAGACACTGGGGAGACACTGGGGGACACTGGGAGGTGCTGGGGGACACTGGGAGACACTGCGATGACACTGGGGGACACACGGAGGCACATGAGGGGACACTGGGGGACACTGGGAGGTGCTGGGAGACACTGGGGGACACTGGGAGGTGCTGGGGGACACTCGGAGGTGCTGGGGGACACTGGGAGACACTGGGATGACAGCGGGGGAAACAGGGAGGCACATGGGGGGACAATGGGGAGACACTGGGGGACACTGGGGAGACACTGGGAGACACTGGGGAGACACTGGGGGACACTGGGAGGTGCTGGGGGACACTGGGAGACACTGGGATGACACTGGGGGACACAGGGAGGCACATGGGGGGACAATGGGGAGACACTGGGGGACACTGGGGAGACACTGGGAGACACTGGGGAGACACTGGGGGACACTGGGAGGTGCTGGGGGACACTGGGAGACACTGGGATGACACCGGGGGACACAGGGAGGCACATGGGGGGACAATGGGGAGACACTGGGGGACACTGGGGAGACACTGGGAGACACTGGGGAGACACTGGGGGACACTGGGAGGTGCTGGGGGACACTGGGAGAAACTGGGAAGACACTGGGGGACACAGGGAGGCACATGTGGGGACAATGGGGAGACACTGGGGGACACTGGGGAGACACTGGGAGACACTGGGGAGACACTGGGGGACACTGGGAGGTGCTGGGGGACACTGGGAGACACTGCGATGACACTGGGGGACACAGGGAGGCACATGAGGGGACACTGGGGGACACTGGGAGGTGCTGGGAGACACTGGGGGACACTGGGAGGTGCTGGGGGACACTGGGATGACACCGGGGGACACAGGGAGGCACATGGGGGGACAATGGGGAGACACTGGGAGACACTGGGGAGACACTGGGAGACACTGGGGAGACACTGGGGGACACTGGGAGGTGCTGGGGGACACTGGGAGACACTGCGATGACACTGGGGGACACAGGGAGGCACATGAGGGGACACTGGGGGACACTGGGAGGTGCTGGGAGACACTGGGGGACACTGGGAGGTGCTGGGGGACACTGGGAGGTGCTGGGGGACACTGGGAGACACTGGGATGACACCGCGGGACACAGGGAGGCACATGGGGGGACAATGGGAGACACTGGGGGACACTGGGGAGACACTGGGAGACACTGGGGAGACACTGGGGGACACTGGGAGGTGCTGGGGGACACTGGGAGACACTGGGATGACACTGGGGGACACAGGGAGGCACATGGGGGGACAATGGGGAGACACTGGGGGACACTGGGGAGACACTGGGAGACACTGGGGGACACTGGGAGGTGCTGGGGGACACTGGGAGACACTGGGATGACACTGGGGGACACAGGGAGGCACATGAGGGGACACTGGGGGAGACTGGGAGGTGCTGGGAGACACTGGGGGACACTGGGAGGTGCTGGGGGACACTGGGAGACACTGGGATGACACCGGGGGACACAGGGAGGCACATGGGGGGACAATGGGGAGACACTGGGGGACACTGGGGAGACACTGGGAGACACTTGGGAGACACTGGGGGACACTGGGAGGTGCTGGGGGACACTGGGAGACACTGGGATGACACTGGGGGACACAGGGAGGCACATGGGGGGACAATGGGGAGACACTGGGGGACACTGGGGAGACACTGGGAGACACTGGGGAGACACTGGGGGACACTGGGAGGTGCTGGGGGACACTGGGAGACACTGCGATGACACTGGGGGACACAGGGAGGCACATGAGGGGACACTGGGGGACACTGGGAGGTGCTGGGAGACACTGGGGGACTCTGGGAGGTGCTGGGGGACACTCGGAGGTGCTAGGGGACACTGGGAGACACTGGGATGACAGCGGGGGACACAGGGAGGCACATGGGGGGACAATGGGGAGACACTGGGGGACACTGGGGAGACACTGGGAGACACTGGGGAGACACTGGGGGACACTGGGAGGTGCTGGGGGACACTGGGAGACACTGCGATGACACTGGGGGACACAGGGAGGCACATGGGGGGACAATGGGGAGACACTGGGGGACACTGGGGAGACACTGGGAGACACTGGGGAGACACTGGGGGACACTGGGAGGTGCTGGGGGACACTGGGAGACACTGGGATGACACCGGGGGACACAGGGAGGCACATGGGGGGACAATGGGGAGACACTGGGGGACACTGGGGAGACACTGGGAGACACTGGGGAGACACTGGGGGACACTGGGAGGTGCTGGGGGACACTGGGAGACACTGGGATGACACTGGGGGACACAGGGAGGCACATGTGGGGACAATGGGGAGACACTGGGGGACACTGGGGAGACACTGGGAGACACTGGGGAGACACTGGGGGACACTGGGAGGTGCTGGGGGACACTGGGAGACACTGCGATGACACTGGGGGACACAGGGAGGCACATGAGGGGACACTGGGGGACACTGGGAGGTGCTGGGAGACACTGGGGGACACTGGGAGGTGCTGGGGGACACTGGGAGACACTGGGATGACACCGGGGGACACAGGGAGGCACATGGGGGGACAATGGGGAGACACTGGGAGACACTGGGGAGACACTGGGAGACACTGGGGAGACACTGGGGGACACTGGGAGGTGCTGGGGGACACTGGGAGACACTGGGATGACACCGGGGGACACAGGGAGGCACATGGGGAGACACTGGGGGACACTGGGGAGACACTGGGAGACACTGGGGAGACACTGGGGGACACTGGGAGGTGCTGGGGGACACTGGGAGACACTGGGATGACACTGGGGGACACAGGGAGGCACATGAGGGGACACTGGGGGACACTGGGATGTGCTGGGGGACACTGGGAGGTGCTGGGGGACACTGGGAGACACTGGGATGACACCGCGGGACACAGGGAGGCACATGGGGGGACATTGGGAGACACTGGGGGACACTGGGGAGACACTGGGAGACACTGGGGAGACACTGGGGGACACTGGGAGGTGCTGGGGGACACTGGGAGACACTGGGATGACACCGGGGGACACAGGGAGGCACATGGGGGGACAATGGGGAGACACTGGGGGACACTGGGAGGTGCTGGGGGACACTGGGAGACACTGGGGGACACTGGGAGGTGCTGGGGGACACTGGGAGACACTGGGATGACACTGGGGGACACAGGGAGGCACATGTGGGGACAATGGGGAGACACTGGGGGACACTGGGGAGACACTGGGAGACACTGGGGAGGCACTGGGGGAGACTGGGAGGTGCTGGGGGACACTGGGAGACACTGTGATGACACTGGGGGACACAGGGAAGCACATGAGGGGACACTGGGGGAGACTGGGAGGTGCTGGGAGACACTGGGGGACACTGGGAGGTGCTGGGGGACACTGGGAGGTGCTGGGGGACACTGGGAGACACTGGGATGACACCGGGGGACACAGGGAGGCACATGGGGGGACAATGGGGAGACACTGGGGGACACTGGGGAGACCCTGGGAGACACTTGGGAGACACTGGGGGACACTGGGAGGTGCTGGGGGACACTGGGAGACACTGGGATGACACCGGGGGACACAGGGAGGCACATGGTGGGACAATGGGGAGACACTGGGGGACACTGGGGAGACACTGGGAGACACTGGGGAGACACTGGGGGACACTGGGAGGTGCTGGGGGACACTGGGAGACACTGCGATGACACTGGGGGACACAGGGAGGCACATGAGGGGACACTGGGGGACACTGGGAGGTGCTGGGAGACACTGGGGGACACTGGGGAGACACTGGGGGACACTGGGAGGTGCTGGGGGACACTGGGAGACACTGGGATGACACTGGGGGACACTGGGAGGCACATGGGGGGACAATGGGGAGACACTGGGGGACACTGGGGAGACACTGGGAGACACTGGGGAGACACTGGGGGACACTGGGAGGTGCTGGGGGACACTGGGATACACTGCGATGACACTGGGGGACACAGGGAGGCACATGAGGGGACACTGGGGGACACTGGGAGGTGCTGGGAGACACTGGGGGACACTGGGAGGTGCTGGGGGACACTGGGAGACACTGGGATGACACCGGGGGACACAGGGAGGCACATGGGGGGACAATGGGGAGACACTGGGGGACACTGGAGAGACACAGGGAGACACTGGGGAGACACTAGGGGACAGTGGGAGGTGCTGGGGGACACTGGGAGACACTGGGATGACACCGGGGGACACAGGGAGGCACATGGGCGGACAATGGGGAGACACTGGGAGACACTGGGAAGACACTGGGAGACACTGGGGAGACACTGGGGGACACTGGGAGGTGCTGGAGGACACTGGGAGACCCTGGGATGACACCGGGGGACACAGGGAGGCACATGGGGAGACACTGGGGGACACTGGGGAGACACTGGGAGACACTGGGGAGACACTGGGGGACACTGGGAGGTGCTGGGGGACACTGGGAGACACTGGGATGACACTGGGGGACACAGGGAGGCACATGGGGGGACAATGGGGAGACACTGGGGGACACTGGGGAGACACTGGGAGACACTGGGGAGACACTGGGGGACACTGGGAGGTGCTGGGGGACACTGGGAGACACTGGGATGACACTGGGGTACACAGGGAGGCACATGAGTGGACACTGGGGGACAGTGGGAGGTGCTGGGAGACACTGGGGGACACTGGGAGGTGCTGGGGGACACTGGGAGGTGCTGGGGGACACTGGGAGACACTGGGATGACACCGCGGGACACAGGGAGGCACATGGGGGGACAATGGGGAGACACTGGGGGACATTGGGGAGACACTGGGAGACACTGGGGAGACACTGGGGGACACTGGGAGGTGCTGGGGGACACTGGGAGACACTGGGATGACACCGGGGGACACAGGGAGGCACATGGGGGGACAATGGGGAGACACTGGGGGACACTGGGGAGACACTGGGAGACACTGGGGAGACACTGGGGGACACTGGGAGGTGCTGGGGGACACTGGGAGACACTGGGATGACACTGGGGGACACAGGGAGGCACATGGGGGGACAATGGGGAGACACTGGGGGACACTGGGGAGACACTGGGAGACACTGGGGAGACACTGGGGGACACTGGGAGGTGCTGGGGGACACTGGGAGACACTGCGATGACACTGGGGGACACAGGGAGGCACATGGGGGGACAATGGGGAGACACTGGGGGACACTGGGGAGACACTGGGAGACACTGGGGAGACACTGGGGGACACTGGGAGGTGCTGGGGGACAATGGGAGACACTGGGATGACACTGGGGGACACAGGGAGGCACATGGGGGGACAATGGGGAGACACTGGGGGACACTGGGGAGACACTGGGAGACACTGGGGAGACACTGGGGGACACTGGGAGGTGCTGGGGGACACTGGGAGACACTGCGATGACACTGGGGGACACAGGGAGGCACATGAGGGGACACTGGGGGAGACTGGGAGGTGCTGGGAGACACTGGGGGACACTGGGGAGACACTGGGGGACACTGGGAGGTGCTGGGGGACACTGGGAGACACTGGGAGACACTGGGATGACACTGGGGGACACAGGGAGGCACATGGGGGGACAATGGGGAGACACTGGGGGACACTGGGGAGACACTGGGAGACACTGGGGAGACACTGGGGGACACTGGGAGACACTGAGTGACACTGGGATGACACTGGGGGACACAGGGAGGGACATGGGGGGACAATGGGGAGACTCTGGGGACACAGGGGAGACACTGGGGGACACTGGGGAGACACTGGGGGACACTGGGAGGTGCTGGGGGACACTGGGAGACACTGGGGGATACAGGGAGGGACATGGGGGGACAATGGGGAGACTCTGGGGGACACTGGGGAGACACTGGGAGACATTGGGGAGACACTGGGGGACACTGGGAGGTGCTGGGGGACACTGGGAGACACTGGGATGACACTGGGGGACACTGGGGGACACAGGGAGGCACATGGGGGGACAATGGGGAGACACTGGGGGACACTGGGGAGACACTGGGAGACACTGGGGAGACACTGGGGGACACTGGGAGACAATGAGTGACACTGGGATGACACTGGGGGACACAGGGAGGGACATGGGGGGACAATGGGGAGACTCTGGGGGACACTGGGGAGACACTGGGAGACACTGGGGAGACACTGGGGGACACTGGGGAGACACTGGGAGGTCCTGGGAGACACTGGGGGAGACTGGGAGGTGCTGGGGGACACTGGGAGACACTGTGGAGACACTGGGGGGACACTGGGAGACACTGGGGGACACAGGGAGGGACAAGGGGGGACACTGGGGGACAATGGGGAGACACTGGGGAACACTGGGGAGACACTGGGATGACACTGGGGGACACAGGGAGGCACATGAGGGGACACTGGGGGACACTGGGAAACACTGCGGAGACACTGGGGAGACACTGGGGGACACTGGGAGGTGCTGGGGGACACTGGGAGACACTGGGATGACACTGGGGGACACAGGGAGGCACATGGGGGGACAATGGGGAGACACTGGGGGACACTGGGGAGACACTGGGAGACACTGGGGAGACACTGGGGGACACTGGGAGGTGCTGGGGGACACTGGGAGACACTTGGGGACACTGGGATGACACTGGGGGACACAGGGAGGGACATGGGGGAACACTGGGGGATAATGGCGTATGCTGGAGGACACTGGGGGACAATGGGGAGACACCGGGGGACACAGGGAGGTGCTGGGGGACACTGGGGGACACTGGGAGGACACTGGGGGGACACAGGGAGGGACATGGGGGGACACTGGGGGACAATGGGGAGACACTGGGGGACACTGGGATGTGCTGGGGGACACTGGGAGACACTGGGATGACACTGGGGGACACAGGGAGGCACATTGGGGGACACTGGGAGACACTGGGGAGACACTGGGGGACACTGGGAGGTGCTGGGGGACACTGGGAGACACTGGGATGACACCGGGGGACACAGGGAGGCACATGGGGGGACAATGGGGGACACTGGGAGACACTGGGATGACACTGGGGGACACTGGGATGACACTGGGGAGACACTGGGGGACACTGGGAGGTGCTGGGGGACACTGGGAGACACTGGGATGACACCGGGGGACACAGGGAGGCACATGGGGGGACAATGGGGGACACTGGGGAGACACTGGGAGACACTGGGGAGACACTGGGGGACACTGGGAGGTGCTGGGGGACACTGGGAGACACTGGGATGACACTGGGGGACACAGGGAGGCACATGGGGGGACAATGGGGAGACACTGGGGGACACTGGGGAGACACTGGGAGACACTGGGGAGACACTGGGGGACACTGGGAGGTGCTGGGAGACACTGGGATGACACTGGGGGACACAGGGAGGCACATGGGGGGACAATGGGGAGACACGGAGGGACACTGGGGAGACACTGGGAGACACTGGGGAGACACTGGGGGACACTGGGAGGTGCTGGGGGACACTGGGAGACACTGCGATGACACTGGGGGACACAGGGAGGCACATGAGGGGACACTGGGGGACACTGGGAGGTGCTGGGAGACACTGGGGGACACTGGGAGGTGCTGGGGGGCACTGGGAGGTGCTGGGGGACACTGGGAGACACTGGGATGACACCGCGGGACACAGGGAGGCACATGGGGGGACAATGGGAGACACTGGGGGACACTGGGGAGACACTGGGAGACACTGGGGAGACACTGGGGGACACTGGGAGGTGCTGGGGGACACTGGGAGACACTGGGATGACACTGGGGGACACAGGGAGGCACATGGGGGGACAATGGGGAGACACTGGGGGACACTGGGGAGACACTGGGAGACACTGGGGAGACACTGGGGGACATTGGGAGGTGCTGGGGGACAATGGGAGACACTGGGATGACACTGGGGGACACAGGGAGGCACATGGGGGGACAATGGGGAGACACTGGGGGACACTGGGGAGACACTGGGAGACACTGGGGAGACACTGGGGGACACTGGGAGGTGCTGGGGGACACTGGGAGACACTGCGATGACACTGGGGGACACAGGGAGGCACATGAGGGGACACTGGGGGACACTGGGAGGTGCTGGGAGACACTGGGGGACACTGGGAGGTGCTGGGGGACACTGGGATGACACCGGGGGACACAGGGAGGCACATGGGGGGACAATGGGGAGACACTGGGAGACACTGGGGAGACACTGGGAGACACTGGGGAGACACTGGGGGACACTGGGAGGTGCTGGGGGACACTGGGAGACACTGCGATGACACTGGGGGACACAGGGAGGCACATGAGGGGACACTGGGGGACACTGGGAGGTGCTGGGAGACACTGGGGGACACTGGGAGGTGCTGGGGGACACTGGGAGGTGCTGGGGGACACTGGGAGACACTGGGATGACACCGCGGGACACAGGGAGGCACATGGGGGGACAATGGGAGACACTGGGGGACACTGGGGAGACACTGGGAGACACTGGGGAGACACTGGGGGACACTGGGAGGTGCTGGGGGACACTGGGAGACACTGGGATGACACTGGGGGACACAGGGAGGCACATGGGGGGACAATGGGGAGACACTGGGGGACACTGGGGAGACACTGGGAGACACTGGGGGACACTGGGAGGTGCTGGGGGACACTGGGAGACACTGGGATGACACTGGGGGACACAGGGAGGCACATGAGGGGACACTGGGGGAGACTGGGAGGTGCTGGGAGACACTGGGGGACACTGGGAGGTGCTGGGGGACACTGGGAGACACTGGGATGACACCGGGGGACACAGGGAGGCACATGGGGGGACAATGGGGAGACACTGGGGGACACTGGGGAGACACTGGGAGACACTTGGGAGACACTGGGGGACACTGGGAGGTGCTGGGGGACACTGGGAGACACTGGGATGACACTGGGGGACACAGGGAGGCACATGGGGGGACAATGGGGAGACACTGGGGGACACTGGGGAGACACTGGGAGACACTGGGGAGACACTGGGGGACACTGGGAGGTGCTGGGGGACACTGGGAGACACTGCGATGACACTGGGGGACACAGGGAGGCACATGAGGGGACACTGGGGGACACTGGGAGGTGCTGGGAGACACTGGGGGACTCTGGGAGGTGCTGGGGGACACTCGGAGGTGCTAGGGGACACTGGGAGACACTGGGATGACAGCGGGGGACACAGGGAGGCACATGGGGGGACAATGGGGAGACACTGGGGGACACTGGGGAGACACTGGGAGACACTGGGGAGACACTGGGGGACACTGGGAGGTGCTGGGGGACACTGGGAGACACTGCGATGACACTGGGGGACACAGGGAGGCACATGGGGGGACAATGGGGAGACACTGGGGGACACTGGGGAGACACTGGGAGACACTGGGGAGACACTGGGGGAGACTGGGAGGTGCTGGGGGACACTGGGAGACACTGGGATGACACCGGGGGACACAGGGAGGCACATGGGGGGACAATGGGGAGACACTGGGGGACACTGGGGAGACACTGGGAGACACTGGGGAGACACTGGGGGACACTGGGAGGTGCTGGGGGACACTGGGAGACACTGGGATGACACTGGGGGACACAGGGAGGCACATGTGGGGACAATGGGGAGACACTGGGGGACACTGGGGAGACACTGGGAGACACTGGGGAGACACTGGGGGACACTGGGAGGTGCTGGGGGACACTGGGAGACACTGCGATGACACTGGGGGACACAGGGAGGCACATGAGGGGACACTGGGGGACAGTGGGAGGTGCTGGGAGACACTGGGGGACACTGGGAGGTGCTGGGGGACACTGGGAGACACTGGGATGACACCGGGGGACACAGGGAGGCACATGGGGGGACAATGGGGAGACACTGGGAGACACTGGGGAGACACTGGGAGACACTGGGGAGACACTGGGGGACACTGGGAGGTGCTGGGGGACACTGGGAGACACTGGGATGACACCGGGGGACACAGGGAGGCACATGGGGAGACACTGGGGGACACTGGGGAGACACTGGGAGACACTGGGGAGACACTGGGGGACACTGGGAGGTGCTGGGGGACACTGG
Organism: Podargus strigoides; assembly: GCA_028020825.1. Classification (NCBI taxonomy): domain Eukaryota; kingdom Metazoa; phylum Chordata; class Aves; order Caprimulgiformes; family Podargidae; genus Podargus; species Podargus strigoides. The sequence goes on along the minus strand of JAQJZH010000086.1, from coordinate 238,970 downwards.
GAGACACTGGGATGACACCGGGGGACACAGGGAGGCACATGGTGGGACAATGGGGAGACACTGGGGGACACTGGGGAGACACTGGGAGACACTGGGGAGACACTGGGGGACACTGGGAGGTGCTGGGGGACACTGGGAGACACTGCGATGACACTGGGGGACACAGGGAGGCACATGAGGGGACACTGGGGGACACTGGGAGGTGCTGGGAGACACTGGGGGACACTGGGGAGACCCTGGGGGACACTGGGAGGTGCTGGGGGACACTGGGAGACACTGGGATGACACTGGGGGACACAGGGAGGCACATGGGGGGACAATGGGGAGACACTGGGGGACACTGGGGAGACACTGGGAGACACTGGGGAGACACTGGGGGACACTGGGAGGTGCTGGGGGACACTGGGAGACACTGCGATGACACTGGGGGACACAGGGAGGCACATGAGGGGACACTGGGGGACACTGGGAGGTGCTGGGAGACACTGGGGGACACTGGGAGGTGCTGGGGGACACTGGGAGACACTGGGATGACACCGGGGGACACAGGGAGGCACATGGGGGGACAATGGGGAGACACTGGGGGACACTGGAGAGACACTGGGAGACACTGGGGAGACACTAGGGGACAGTGGGAGGTGCTGGGGGACACTGGGAGACACTGGGATGACACCGGGGGACACAGGGAGGCACATGGGCGGACAATGGGGAGACACTGGGAGACACTGGGAAGACACTGGGAGACACTGGGGAGACACTGGGGGACACTGGGAGGTGCTGGAGGACACTGGGAGACACTGGGATGACACCGGGGGACACAGGGAGGCACATGGGGAGACACTGGGGGACACTGGGGAGACACTGGGAGACACTGGGGAGACACTGGGGGACACTGGGAGGTGCTGGGGGACACTGGGAGACACTGGGATGACACTGGGGGACACAGGGAGGCACATGGGGGGACAATGGGGAGACACTGGGGGACACTGGGGAGACACTGGGAGACACTGGGGAGACACTGGGGGACACTGGGAGGTGCTGGGGGACACTGGGAGACACTGGGATGACACTGGGGTACACAGGGAGGCACATGAGTGGACACTGGGGGACAGTGGGAGGTGCTGGGAGACACTGGGGGACACTGGGAGGTGCTGGGGGACACTGGGAGGTGCTGGGGGACACTGGGAGACACTGGGATGACACCGCGGGACACAGGGAGGCACATGGGGGGACAATGGGGAGACACTGGGGGACATTGGGGAGACACTGGGAGACACTGGGGAGACACTGGGGGACACTGGGAGGTGCTGGGGGACACTGGGAGACACTGGGATGACACCGGGGGACACAGGGAGGCACATGGGGGGACAATGGGGAGACACTGGGGGACACTGGGGAGACACTGGGAGACACTGGGGAGACACTGGGGGACACTGGGAGGTGCTGGGGGACACTGGGAGACACTGGGATGACACTGGGGGACACAGGGAGGCACATGGGGGGACAATGGGGAGACACTGGGGGACACTGGGGAGACACTGGGAGACACTGGGGAGACACTGGGGGACACTGGGAGGTGCTGGGGGACACTGGGAGACACTGCGATGACACTGGGGGACACAGGGAGGCACATGGGGGGACAATGGGGAGACACTGGGGGACACTGGGGAGACACTGGGAGACACTGGGGAGACACTGGGGGACACTGGGAGGTGCTGGGGGACAATGGGAGACACTGGGATGACACTGGGGGACACAGGGAGGCACATGGGGGGACAATGGGGAGACACTGGGGGACACTGGGGAGACACTGGGAGACACTGGGGAGACACTGGGGGACACTGGGAGGTGCTGGGGGACACTGGGAGACACTGCGATGACACTGGGGGACACAGGGAGGCACATGAGGGGACACTGGGGGAGACTGGGAGGTGCTGGGAGACACTGGGGGACACTGGGGAGACACTGGGGGACACTGGGAGGTGCTGGGGGACACTGGGAGACACTGGGAGACACTGGGATGACACTGGGGGACACAGGGAGGCACATGGGGGGACAATGGGGAGACACTGGGGGACACTGGGGAGACACTGGGAGACACTGGGGAGACACTGGGGGACACTGGGAGACACTGAGTGACACTGGGATGACACTGGGGGACACAGGGAGGGACATGGGGGGACAATGGGGAGACTCTGGGGGACACAGGGGAGACACTGGGGGACACTGGGGAGACACTGGGGGACACTGGGAGGTGCTGGGGGACACTGGGAGACAATGGGGGATACAGGGAGGGACATGGGGGGACAATGGGGAGACTCTGGGGGACACTGGGGAGACACTGGGAGACATTGGGGAGACACTGGGGGACACTGGGAGGTGCTGGGGGACACTGGGAGGCACTGGGATGACACTGGGGGACACTGGGGGACACAGGGAGGCACATGGGGGGACAATGGGGAGACACTGGGGGACACTGGGGAGACACTGGGAGACACTGGGGAGACACTGGGGGACACTGGGAGACAATGAGTGACACTGGGATGACACTGGGGGACACAGGGAGGGACATGGGGGGACAATGGGGAGACTCTGGGGGACACTGGGGAGACACTGGGAGACACTGGGGAGACACTGGGGGACACTGGGGAGACACTGGGAGGTCCTGGGAGACACTGGGGGAGACTGGGAGGTGCTGGGGGACACTGGGAGACACTGTGGAGACACTGGGGGGACACTGGGAGACACTGGGGGACACAGGGAGGGACATGGGGGGACACTGGGGGACAATGGGGAGACACTGGGGAACACTGGGGAGACACTGGGATGACACTGGGGGACACAGGGAGGCACATGAGGGGACACTGGGGGACACTGGGAAACACTGGGGAGACACTGGGGAGACACTGGGGGACACTGGGAGGTGCTGGGGGACACTGGGAGACACTGGGATGACACTGGGGGACACAGGGAGGCACATGGGGGGACAATGGGGAGACACTGGGGGACACTGGGGAGACACTGGGAGACACTGGGGAGACACTGGGGGACACTGGGAGGTGCTGGGGGACACTGGGAGACACTTGGGGACACTGGGATGACACTGGGGGACACAGGGAGGGACATGGGGGAACACTGGGGGATAATGGCGTATGCTGGAGGACACTGGGGGACAATGGGGAGACACCGGGGGACACAGGGAGGTGCTGGGGGACACTGGGGGACACTGGGAGGACACTGGGGGGACACAGGGAGGGACATGGGGGGACACTGGGGGACAATGGGGAGACACTGGGGGACACTGGGATGTGCTGGGGGACACTGGGAGACACTGGGATGACACTGGGGGACACAGGGAGGCACATTGGGGGACACTGGGAGACACTGGGGAGACACTGGGGGACACTGGGAGGTGCTGGGGGACACTGGGAGACACTGGGATGACACTGGGGGACACAGGGAGGCACATGGGGGGACACTGGGGAGACACTGGGAGACACTGGGGAGACACTGGGGGACACTGGGAGGTGCTGGGGGACACTGGGAGACACTGGGAGACACTAGGGAGACACTGGGGGACACTGGGAGGTGCTGGGGGACACTGGGAGACACCGGGATGACACTGGGGGACACAGGAAGGCACATGGGGGGACACTGGGGGACAATAGGGAAACACTGGGGGACACTGGGGAGACACTGGGAGGTGCTGGGGGACACTGGGAGATACCGGGATGACACTGGGGGACACAGGGAGGCACATGGGGGGACACTGGGGTACACTGGAGTATGCTGGAGGACACTGGGGGACAATGGGGAGACACTGCGGGACACTGGGGAGACACTGGGAGACACTGGGGAGACACTGGGGGACACTGGGAGGTGCTGGGGGACACTGGGAGACACTGGGGTGACACTGGGGGACACAGGGAGGCACATGGGGGGACAATGGGGAGACACTGGGGGACACTGGGGAGACACTGGGAGACACTGGGGAGACACTGGGGGACACTGGGAGGTGCTGGGGGACACTGGGAGACACTGGGATGACACCGGGGGACACAGGGAGGCACATGGGGGGACAATGGGGAGACACTGGGGGACACTGGGGAGACACTGGGAGACACTGGGGAGACACTGGGGGACACTGGGAGGTGCTGGGGGACACTGTGAGGCACTGGGATGACACTGGGGGACAGAGGGAGGCACATGGGGGGACAATGGGGAGACACTGGGGGACACTGGGAAGACACTGGGAGACACTGGGGAGACACTGGGGGACACTGGGAGGTGCTGGGGGACACTGGGAGACACTGCGATGACACTGGGGGACACAGGGAGGCACATGAGGGGACACTGGGGGACACTGGGAGGTGCTGGGAGACACTGGGGGACACTGGGAGGTGCTGGGGGACACTGGGAGATACTGGGATGACACTGGGGGACACAGGGAGGCACATGGGGGGACAATGGGGAGACACTGGGGGACACTGGGGAGACACTGGGAGACACTGGGGAGACACTGGGGGACACTGGGAGGTGCTGGGGGACACTGGGAGACACTGGGAGACACTGGGATTACACTGGGGGACACAGGGAGGCACATGGGGGGACAATGGTGAGACACTGGGGGACACTGGGGAGACACTGGGAGACACTGGGGAGACACTGGGGGACACTGGGAGACACTGAGTGACACTGGGATGACACTGGGGGACACAGGGAGGGACATGGGGGGACAATGGGGAGACTCTGGGGGACACTGGGGAGACACTGGGAGACACTGGGGAGACACTGGGGGACACTGGGACGTGCTGGGGGACACTGGGAGACACTGGGGGATACAGGGAGGGACATGGGGGGACAATGGGGAGACTCTGGGGGACACTGGGGAGACACTAGGGAGACACTGGGGGACACTGGGAGGTGCTGGGGGACACTGGGAGAGACTGGGATGACACTGGGGGACACAGGGAGGCACATGGGGGGACACTGGGGTACACTGGGGTATGCTGGAGGACACTGGGGGACAATGGGGAGACACTGCGGGACACTGTGGGACACTGGGAGGTGCTGGGAGACACTGGGGGACACTGGGATGACACTGGGGGACACAGGGAGGCACATGGGGGGACAATGGGGAGACACTGGGGGACACTGGGGAGACACTGGGAGACACTGGGGAGACACTGGGGGACACTGGGAGGTGCTGGGGGACACTGGGATACACTGCGATGACACTGGGGGACACAGGGAGGCACATGAGGGGACACTGGGGGACACTGGGAGGTGCTGGGAGACACTGGGGGACACTGGGAGGTGCTGGGGGACACTGGGAGACACTGGGATGACACCGGGGGACACAGGGAGGCACATGGGGGGACAATGGGGAGACACTGGGGGACACTGGAGAGACACTGGGAGACACTGGGGAGACACTAGGGGACAGTGGGAGGTGCTGGGGGACACTGGGAGACACTGGGATGACACCGGGGGACACAGGGAGGCACATGGGCGGACAATGGGGAGACACTGGGAGACACTGGGAAGACACTGGGAGACACTGGGGAGACACTGGGGGACACTGGGAGGTGCTGGAGGACACTGGGAGACACTGGGATGACACCGGGGGACACAGGGAGGCACATGGGGAGACACTGGGGGACACTGGGGAGACACTGGGAGACACTGGGGAGACACTGGGGGACACTGGGAGGTGCTGGGGGACACTGGGAGACACTGGGATGACACTGGGGGACACAGGGAGGCACATGGGGGGACAATGGGGAGACACTGGGGGACACTGGGGAGACACTGGGAGACACTGGGGAGACACTGGGGGACACTGGGAGGTGCTGGGGGACACTGGGAGACACTGGGATGACACTGGGGTACACAGGGAGGCACATGAGTGGACACTGGGGGACAGTGGGAGGTGCTGGGAGACACTGGGGGACACTGGGAGGTGCTGGGGGACACTGGGAGGTGCTGGGGGACACTGGGAGACACTGGGATGACACCGCGGGACACAGGGAGGCACATGGGGGGACAATGGGGAGACACTGGGGGACATTGGGGAGACACTGGGAGACACTGGGGAGACACTGGGGGACACTGGGAGGTGCTGGGGGACACTGGGAGACACTGGGATGACACCGGGGGACACAGGGAGGCACATGGGGGGACAATGGGGAGACACTGGGGGACACTGGGGAGACACTGGGAGACACTGGGGAGACACTGGGGGACACTGGGAGGTGCTGGGGGACACTGGGAGACACTGGGATGACACTGGGGGACACAGGGAGGCACATGGGGGGACAATGGGGAGACACTGGGGGACACTGGGGAGACACTGGGAGACACTGGGGAGACACTGGGGGACACTGGGAGGTGCTGGGGGACACTGGGAGACACTGCGATGACACTGGGGGACACAGGGAGGCACATGGGGGGACAATGGGGAGACACTGGGGGACACTGGGGAGACACTGGGAGACACTGGGGAGACACTGGGGGACACTGGGAGGTGCTGGGGGACAATGGGAGACACTGGGATGACACTGGGGGACACAGGGAGGCACATGGGGGGACAATGGGGAGACACTGGGGGACACTGGGGAGACACTGGGAGACACTGGGGAGACACTGGGGGACACTGGGAGGTGCTGGGGGACACTGGGAGACACTGCGATGACACTGGGGGACACAGGGAGGCACATGAGGGGACACTGGGGGAGACTGGGAGGTGCTGGGAGACACTGGGGGACACTGGGGAGACACTGGGGGACACTGGGAGGTGCTGGGGGACACTGGGAGACACTGGGAGACACTGGGATGACACTGGGGGACACAGGGAGGCACATGGGGGGACAATGGGGAGACACTGGGGGACACTGGGGAGACACTGGGAGACACTGGGGAGACACTGGGGGACACTGGGAGACACTGAGTGACACTGGGATGACACTGGGGGACACAGGGAGGGACATGGGGGGACAATCGGGAGACTCTGGGGGACACAGGGGAGACACTGGGGGACACTGGGGAGACACTGGGGGACACTGGGAGGTGCTGGGGGACACTGGGAGACACTGGGGGATACAGGGAGGGACATGGGGGGACAATGGGGAGACTCTGGGGGACACTGGGGAGACACTGGGAGACATTGGGGAGACACTGGGGGACACTGGGAGGTGCTGGGGGACACTGGGAGACACTGGGATGACACTGGGGGACACTGGGGGACACAGGGAGGCACATGGGGGGACAATGGGGAGACACTGGGGGACACTGGGGAGACACTGGGAGACACTGGGGAGACACTGGGGGACACTGGGAGACAATGAGTGACACTGGGATGACACTGGGGGACACAGGGAGGGACATGGGGGGACAATGGGGAGACTCTGGGGGACACTGGGGAGACACTGGGAGACACTGGGGAGACACTGGGGGACACTGGGGAGACACTGGGAGGTCCTGGGAGACACTGGGGGAGACTGGGAGGTGCTGGGGGACACTGGGAGACACTGTGGAGACACTGGGGGGACACTGGGAGACACTGGGGGACACAGGGAGGGACATGGGGGGACACTGGGGGACAATGGGGAGACACTGGGGAACACTGGGGAGACACTGGGATGACACTGGGGGACACAGGGAGGCACATGAGGGGACACTGGGGGACACTGGGAAACACTGCGGAGACACTGGGGAGACACTGGGGGACACTGGGAGGTGCTGGGGGACACTGGGAGACACTGGGATGACACTGGGGGACACAGGGAGGCACATGGGGGGACAATGGAGAGACACTGGGGGACACTGGGGAGACACTGGGAGACACTGGGGAGACACTGGGGGACACTGGGAGGTGCTGGGGGACACTGGGAGACACTTGGGGACACTGGGATGACACTGGGGGACACAGGGAGGGACATGGGGGAACACTGGGGGATAATGGCGTATGCTGGAGGACACTGGGGGACAATGGGGAGACACCGGGGGACACAGGGAGGTGCTGGGGGACACTGGGGGACACTGGGAGGACACTGGGGGGACACAGGGAGGGACATGGGGGGACACTGGGGGACAATGGGGAGACACTGGGGGACACTGGGATGTGCTGGGGGACACTGGGAGACACTGGGATGACACTGGGGGACACAGGGAGGCACATTGGGGGACACTGGGAGACACTGGGGAGACACTGGGGGACACTGGGAGGTGCTGGGGGACACTGGGAGACACTGGGATGACACTGGGGGACACAGGGAGGCACATGGGGGGACACTGGGGAGACACTGGGAGACACTGGGGAGACACTGGGGGACACTGGGAGGTGCTGGGGGACACTGGGAGACACTGGGAGACACTAGGGAGACACTGGGGGACACTGGGAGGTGCTGGGGGACACTGGGAGACACCGGGATGACACTGGGGGACACAGGAAGGCACATGGGGGGACACTGGGGGACAATAGGGAAACACTGGGGGACACTGGGGAGACACTGGGAGGTGCTGGGGGACACTGGGAGACACCGGGATGACACTGGGGGACACAGGGAGGCACATGGGGGGACACTGGGGTACACTGGAGTATGCTGGAGGACACTGGGGGACAATGGGGAGACACTGCGGGACACTGGGGAGACACTGGGAGACACTGGGGAGACACTGGGGGACACTGGGAGGTGCTGGGGGACACTGGGAGACACTGGGGTGACACTGGGGGACACAGGGAGGCACATGGGGGGACAATGGGGAGACACTGGGGGACACTGGGGAGACACTGGGAGACACTGGGGAGACACTGGGGGACACTGGGAGGTGCTGGGGGACACTGGGAGACACTGGGATGACACCGGGGGACACAGGGAGGCACATGGGGGAACAATGGGGAGACACTGGGGGACACTTGGGAGACACTGGGAGACACTGGGGAGACACTGGGGGACACTGGGAGGTGCTGGGGGACACTGTGAGGCACTGGGATGACACTGGGGGACACAGGGAGGCACATGGGGGGACAATGGGGAGACACTGGGGGACACTGGGAAGACACTGGGAGACACTGGGGAGACACTGGGGGACACTGGGAGGTGCTGGGGGACACTGGGAGACACTGCGATGACACTGGGGGACACAGGGAGGCACATGAGGGGACACTGGGGGACACTGGGAGGTGCTGGGAGACACTGGGGGACACTGGGAGGTGCTGGGGGACACTGGGAGATACTGGGATGACACTGGGGGACACAGGGAGGCACATGGGGGGACAATGGGGAGACACTGGGGGACACTGGGGAGACACTGGGAGACACTGGGGAGACACTGGGGGACACTGGGAGACACTGAGTGACACTGGGATGACACTGGGGGACACAGGGAGGGACATGGGGGGACAATGGGGAGACTCTGGGGGACACTGGGGAGACACTGGGAGACACTGGGGAGACACTGGGGGACACTGGGACGTGCTGGGGGACACTGGGAGACACTGGGGGATACAGGGAGGGACATGGGGGGACAATGGGGAGACTCTGGGGGACACTGGGGAGACACTGGGAGACACTGGGGAGACACTGGGGGACACTGGGAGGTGCTGGGGGACACTGGGAGACACTGGGATGACACTGGGGGACACTGGGGGACACAGGGAGGCACATGGGGGGACAATGGGGAGACACTGGGGGACACTGGGGAGACACTGGGAGACACTGGGGAGACACTGGGGGACACTGGGAGACACTGAGTGACACTGGGATGACACTGGGGGACACAGGGAGGGACATGGGGGGACAATGGGGAGACTCTGGGGGACACTGGGGAGACACTGGGAGACACTGGGGAGACACTGGGGGACACTGGGGAGACACTGGGAGGTCCTGGGAGACACTGGGGGAGACTGGGAGGTGCTGGTGGACACTGGGAGACACTGTGGAGACACTGGGGGGACACTGGGAGACACTGGGGGACACAGGGAGGGACATGGGGGGACACTGGGGGACAATGGGGAGACACTGGGGAACACTGGGGAGACACTGGGATGACACTGGGGGACACAGGGAGGCACATGAGGGGACACTGGGGGACACTGGGAAACACTGGGGAGACACTGGGGAGACACTGGGGGACACTGGGAGGTGCTGGGGGACACTGGGAGACACTGGGATGACACTGGGGGACACAGGGAGGCACATGGGGGGACAATGGGGAGACACTGGGGGACACTGGGGAGACACTGGGAGACACTGGGGAGACACTGGGGGACACTGGGAGGTGCTGGGGGACACTGGGAGACACTTGGGGACACTGGGATGACACTGGGGGACACAGGGAGGGACATGGGGGGACACTGGGGGATAATGGCGTATGCTGGAGGACACTGGGGGACAATGGGGAGACACCGGGGGATACAGGGAGGTGCTGGGGGACACTGGGGGACACTGGGAGGACACTGGGGGGACACAGGGAGGGACATGGGGGGACACTGGGGGACAATGGGGAGACACTGGGGGACACAGGGATGTGCTGGGGGACACTGGGAGACACTGGGATGACACTGGGGGACACAGGGAGGCACATTGGGGGACACTGGGAGACACTGGGGAGACACTGGGGGACACTGGGAGGTGCTGGGGGACACTGGGAGACACTGGGATGACACTGGGGGACACAGGGAGGCACATGGGGGGACACTGGGGATACACTGGGAGACACTGGGGAGACACTGGGGGACACTGGGAGGTGCTGGGGGACACTGGGAGACACTGGGGAGACACTAGGGAGACACTGGGGGACACTGGGAGGTGCTGGGGGACACTGGGAGACACCGGGATGACACTGGGGGACACAGGGAGGCACATGGGGGGACACTGGGGGACAATAGGGAAACACTGGGGGACACTGGGGAGACACTAGGGAGACACTGGGGGACACTGGGAGGTGCTGGGGGACACTGGGAGAGACTGGGATGACACTGGGGGACACAGGGAGGCACATGGGGGGACACTGGGGAGACACTGGGAGACACTGGGGAGACACTGGGGGACACTGGGAGGTGCTGGGGGACACTGGGAGACACTGGGATGACACTGGGGGACACAGGGAGGCACATGGGGGGACAATGGGGAGACACTGGGGGACACTGCGGAGACACTGGGAGACACTGGGGAGACACTGGGGGACACTGGGAGGTGCTGGGGGACACTGGGAGACACTGGGATGACACCGGGGGACACAGGGAGGCACATGGGGGGACAATGGGGAGACACTGGGGGACACTGGGGAGACACTGGGAGACACTGGGGAGACACTGGGGGACACTGGGAGGTGCTGGGGGACACTGGGAGACACTGGGAAGACACTGGGGGACACAGGGAGGCACATGTGGGGACAATGGGGAGACACTGGGGGACACTGGGGAGACACTGGGAGACACTGGGGAGACACTGGGGGACACTGGGAGGTGCTGGGGGACACTGGGAGACACTGCGATGACACTGGGGGACACAGGGAGGCACATGAGGGGACACTGGGGGACACTGGGAGGTGCTGGGAGACACTGGGGGACACTGGGAGGTGCTGGGGGACACTGGGATGACACCGGGGGACACAGGGAGGCACATGGGGGGACAATGGGGAGACACTGGGAGACACTGGGGAGACACTGGGAGACACTGGGGAGACACTGGGGGACACTGGGAGGTGCTGGGGGACACTGGGAGACACTGCGATGACACTGGGGGACACAGGGAGGCACATGAGGGGACACTGGGGGACACTGGGAGGTGCTGGGAGACACTGGGGGACACTGGGAGGTGCTGGGGGACACTGGGAGGTGCTGGGGGACACTGGGAGACATTGGGATGACACCGGGGGACACAGGGAGGCACATGGGGGGACAATGGGAGACACTGGGTGACACTGGGGAGACACTGGGAGACACTGGGGAGACACTGGGGGACACTGGGAGGTGCTGGGGGACACTGGGAGACACTGGGATGACACTGGGGGACACAGGGAGGCACATGGGGGGACAATGGGGAGACACTGGGGGACACTGGGGAGACACTGGGAGACACTGGGGGACACTGGGAGGTGCTGGCGGACACTGCGAGACACTGGGATGACACTGGGGGACACAGGGAGGCACATGAGGGGACACTGGGGGAGACTGGGAGGTGCTGGGAGACACTGGGGGACACTGGGAGGTGCTGGGGGACACTGGGAGACACTGGGATGACACCGGGGGACACAGGGAGGCACATGGGGGGACAATGGGGAGACACTGGGGGACACTGGGGAGACACTGGGAGACACTTGGGAGACACTGGGGGACACTGGGAGGTGCTGGGGGACACTGGGAGACACTGGGATGACACTGGGGGACACAGGGAGGCACATGGGGGGACAATGGGGAGACACTGGGGGACACTGGGGAGACAATGGGAGACACTGGGGAGACACTGGGGGACACTGGGAGGTGCTGGGGGACACTGGGAGACACTGCGATGACACTGGGGGACACAGGGAGGCACATGAGGGGACACTGGGGGACACTGGGAGGTGCTGGGAGACACTGGGGGACTCTGGGAGGTGCTGGGGGACACTCGGAGGTGCTAGGGGACACTGGGAGACACTGGGATGACAGCGGGGGACACAGGGAGGCACATGGGGGGACAATGGGGAGACACTGGGGGACACTGGGGAGACACTGGGAGACACTGGGGAGACACTGGGGGACACTGGGAGGTGCTGGGGGACACTGGGAGACACTGCGATGACACTGGGGGACACAGGGAGGCACATGGGGGGACAATGGGGAGACACTGGGGGACACTGGGGAGACACTGGGAGACACTGGGGAGACACTGGGGGACACTGGGAGGTGCTGGGGGACACTGGGAGACACTGGGATTACACCGGGGGACACAGGGAGGCACATGGGGGGACAATGGGGAGACACTGGGGGACACTGGGGAGACACTGGGAGACACTGGGGAGACACTGGGGGACACTGGGGGGTGCTGGGGGACACTGGGAGACACTGGGATGACACTGGGGGACACAGGGAGGCACATGTGGGGACAATGGGGAGACACTGGGGGACACTGGGGAGACACTGGGAGACACTGGGGAGACACTGGGGGACACTGGGAGGTGCTGGTGGACACTGGGAGACACTGCGATGACACTGGGGGACACAGGGAGGCACATGAGGGGACACTGGGGGACACTGGGAGGTGCTGGGGGACACTGGGAGACACTGGGATGACACTGGGGGACACAGGGAGGCACATGGGGGGACAATGGGGAGACACTGGGGGACACTGGGGAGACACTGGGAGACACTGGGGAGACACTGGGGGACACTGGGAGGTGCTGGGGGACACTGGGAGACACTTGGGGACACTGGGATGACACTGGGGGACACAGGGAGGGACATGGGGGGACACTGGGGGATAATGGCGTATGCTGGAGGACACTGGGGGACAATGGGGAGACACCGGGGGACACAGGGAGGTGCTGGGGGACACTGGGGGACACTGGGAGGACACTGGGGGGACACAGGGAGGGACATGGGGGGACACTGGGGGACAATGGGGAGACACTGGGGGACACAGGGATGTGCTGGGGGACACTGGGAGACACTGGGATGACACTGGGGGACACAGGGAGGCACATTGGGGGACACTGGGAGACACTGGGGAGACACTGGGGGACACTGGGAGGTGCTGGGGGACACTGGGAGACACTGGGATGACACTGGGGGACACAGGGAGGCACATGGGGGGACACTGGGGATACACTGGGAGACACTGGGGAGACACTGGGGGACACTGGGAGGTGCTGGGGGACACTGGGAGACACTGGGGAGACACTAGGGAGACACTGGGGGACACTGGGAGGTGCTGGGGGACACTGGGAGACACTGGGAAGACACTGGGGGACACAGGGAGGCACATGTGGGGACAATGGGGAGACACTGGGGGACACTGGGGAGACACTGGGAGACACTGGGGAGACACTGGGGGACACTGGGAGGTGCTGGGGGACACTGGGAGACACTGCGATGACACTGGGGGACACAGGGAGGCACATGAGGGGACACTGGGGGACACTGGGAGGTGCTGGGAGACACTGGGGGACACTGGGAGGTGCTGGGGGACACTGGGATGACACCGGGGGACACAGGGAGGCACATGGGGGGACAATGGGGAGACACTGGGAGACACTGGGGAGACACTGGGAGACACTGGGGAGACACTGGGGGACACTGGGAGGTGCTGGGGGACACTGGGAGACACTGCGATGACACTGGGGGACACAGGGAGGCACATGAGGGGACACTGGGGGACACTGGGAGGTGCTGGGAGACACTGGGGGACACTGGGAGGTGCTGGGGGACACTGGGAGACCTTGGGATGACACCGGGGGACACAGGGAGGCACATGGGGGGACAATGGGAGACACTGGGTGACACTGGGGAGACACTGGGAGACACTGGGGAGACACTGGGGGACACTGGGAGGTGCTGGGGGACACTGGGAGACACTGGGATGACACTGGGGGACACAGGGAGGCACATGGGGGGACAATGGGGAGACACTGGGGGACACTGGGGAGACACTGGGAGACACTGGGGGACACTGGGAGGTGCTGGGGGACACTGCGAGACACTGGGATGACACTGGGCGACACAGGGAGGCACATGAGGGGACACTGGGGGAGACTGGGAGGTGCTGGGAGACACTGGGGGACACTGGGAGGTGCTGGGGGACACTGGGAGACACTGGGATGACACCGGGGGACACAGGGAGGCACATGGGGGGACAATGGGGAGACACTGGGGGACACTGGGGAGACACTGGGAGACACTTGGGAGACACTGGGGGACACTGGGAGGTGCTGGGGGACACTGGGAGACACTGGGATGACACTGGGGGACACAGGGAGGCACATGGGGGGACAATGGGGAGACACTGGGGGACACTGGGGAGACACTGGGAGACACTGGGGAGACACTGGGGGACACTGGGAGGTGCTGGGGGACACTGGGAGACACTGCGATGACACTGGGGGACACAGGGAGGCACATGAGGGGACACTGGGGGACACTGGGAGGTGCTGGGAGACACTGGGGGACTCTGGGAGGTGCTGGGGGACACTCGGAGGTGCTAGGGGACACTGGGAGACACTGGGATGACAGCGGGGGACACAGGGAGGCACATGGGGGGACAATGGGGAGACACTGGGGGACACTGGGGAGACACTGGGAGACACTGGGGAGACACTGGGGGACACTGGGAGGTGCTGGGGGACACTGGGAGACACTGCGATGACACTGGGGGACACAGGGAGGCACATGGGGGGACAATGGGGAGACACTGGGGGACACTGGGGAGACACTGGGAGACACTGGGGAGACACTGGGGGACACTGGGAGGTGCTGGGGGACACTGGGAGACACTGGGATGACACCGGGGGACACAGGGAGGCACATGGGGGGACAATGGGGAGACACTGGGGGACACTGGGGAGACACTGGGAGACACTGGGGAGACACTGGGGGACACTGGGGGGTGCTGGGGGACACTGGGAGACACTGGGATGACACTGGGGGACACAGGGAGGCACATGTGGGGACAATGGGGAGACACTGGGGGACACTGGGGAGACACTGGGAGACACTGGGGAGACACTGGGGGACACTGGGAGGTGCTGGGGGACACTGGGAGACACTGCGATGACACTGGGGGACACAGGGAGGCACATGAGGGGACACTGGGGGACACTGGGAGGTGCTGGGGGACACTGGGAGACACTGGGATGACACTGGGGGACACAGGGAGGCACATGGGGGGACAATGGGGAGACACTGGGGGACACTGGGGAGACACTGGGAGACACTGGGGAGACACTGGGGGACACTGGGAGGTGCTGGGGGACACTGGGAGACACTTGGGGACACTGGGATGACACTGGGGGACACAGGGAGGGACATGGGGGGACACTGGGGGATAATGGCGTATGCTGGAGGACACTGGGGGACAATGGGGAGACACCGGGGGACACAGGGAGGTGCTGGGGGACACTGGGGGACACTGGGAGGACACTGGGGGGACACAGGGAGGGACATGGGGGGACACTGGGGGACAATGGGGAGACACTGGGGGACACAGGGATGTGCTGGGGGACACTGGGAGACACTGGGATGACACTGGGGGACACAGGGAGGCACATTGGGGGACACTGGGAGACACTGGGGAGACACTGGGGGACACTGGGAGGTGCTGGGGGACACTGGGAGACACTGGGATGACACTGGGGGACACAGGGAGGCACATGGGGGGACACTGGGGATACACTGGGAGACACTGGGGAGACACTGGGGGACACTGGGAGGTGCTGGGGGACACTGGGAGACACTGAGGAGACACTAGGGAGACACTGGGGGACACTGGGAGGTGCTGGGGGACACTGGGAGACACCGGG
Organism: Podargus strigoides; assembly: GCA_028020825.1. Classification (NCBI taxonomy): domain Eukaryota; kingdom Metazoa; phylum Chordata; class Aves; order Caprimulgiformes; family Podargidae; genus Podargus; species Podargus strigoides. Next base: position 222,470 of record JAQJZH010000086.1, on the reverse strand, counting down.
ATGACACTGGGGGACACAGGGAGGCACATGGGGGGACACTGGGGGACAATAGGGAAACACTGGGGGACAATGGGGAGACACTAGGGAGACACTGGGGGACACTGGGAGGTGCTGGGGGACACTGGGAGAGACTGGGATGACACTGGGGGACACAGGGAGGCACATGGGGGGACACTGGGGTACACTGGGGTATGCTGGAGGACACTGGGGGACAATGGGGAGACACTGCGGGACACTGTGGGACACTGGGAGGTGCTGGGAGACACTGGGGGACACTGGGATGACACTGGGGGACACAGGGAGGCACATGGGGGGACACTGGGGTACACTGGGGTATGCTGGAGGACACTGGGGGACAATGGGGAGACACTGGGGGACACTGGGAGGTGCTGGGGGATACTGGGAGACACTGGAGAGATACTGGGGGACACTGGGAGACATTGGGATGACAATGGGGGACACTGGGAGGACACTGGGAGACACTGGGCGACACTGGGAGGACACTGGGGAGACACTGGGAGACACTGGGGAGACACTGGGGGACACTGGGAGGTGCTGGGGGACACTGGGAGACACTGAGTGACACTGGGATGACACTGGGGGACAGAGGGAGGGACATGGTGGGACAATGGGGAGACTCTGGGGGACACTGGGGAGACACTGGGGGACACTGGGGAGACACTGGGAGGTGCTGGGAGACACTGGGGGACACTGGGAGGTGCTGGGGGACACTGGGAGACACTGTGGAGACACTGTGGGGACACTGGGAGACACTGGGGGACACAGGGAGGTGCTGGGGGACACTGGGAGACACTGGGGAGACACTGAGTGACACTGGGATGACACTGGGGGACACAAGGAGGGACATGGGGGGACAGTGGGGTGTGCTGGAGGACATGAGGGGACACTGGGGAGACACTGGGGGACACTGGGAGGCGCTGGGGGACACTGGGAGACACTGGCGAGACACTGTGTGACACTGGGATGACACTGGGGGACACAGGGAGGGACATGGCGGGACAATGGGGAGACTCTGGGGGACACTGGGGAGACACTGGGGGACACTGGGGAGACACTGGGAGGTCCTGGGAAACACTTGGGGAGACTGGGAGGTGCTGGGGGACACTGGGAGACACTGTGGAGACACTGGGGGGACACTGGGAGACACTGGGGGACACAGGGAGGGACATGGGGGGACACTGGGGGACAATGGGGAGACACTGGGGAACACTGGGGAGACACTGGGATGACACTGGGGGACACAGGGAGGCACATGAGGGGACACTGGGGGACACTGGGAAACACTGGGAGACACTGGGGAGACACTGGGGGACACTGGGAGGTGCTGGGGGACACTGGGAGACACTGGGATGACACTGGGGGACACAGGGAGGCACATGGGGGGACAATGGGGAGACACTGGGGGACACTGGGGAGACACTGGGAGACACTGGGGAGACACTGGGGGACACTGGGAGGTGCTGGGGGACACTGGGAGACACTTGGGGACACTGGGATGACACTGGGGGACACAGGGAGGGACATGGGGGAACACTGGGGGATAATGGCGTATGCTGGAGGACACTGGGGGACAATGGGGAGACACCGGGGGACACAGGGAGGTGTTGGGGGACACTGGGGGACACTGGGAGGACACTGGGGGGACACAGGGAGGGACATGGGGGGACACGGGGACAATGGGGAGACACTGGGGGACACTGGGATGTGCTGGGGGACACTGGGAGACACTGGGATGACACTGGGGGACACAGCGAGGCACATTGGGGGACACTGGGAGACACTGGGGAGACACTGGGGGACACTGGGAGGTGCTGGGGGACACTGGGAGACACTGGGATGACACTGGGGGACACAGGGAGGCACATGGGGGGACACTGGGGAGACACTGGGAGACACTGGGGAGACACTGGGGGACACTGGGAGGTGCTGGGGGACACTGGGAGACACTGGGATGACACTGGGGGACACAGGGAGGCACATGGGGGGACAATGGGGAGACACTGGGGGACACTGGGGAGACACTGGGAGACACTGGGGAGACACTGGGGGACACTGGGAGGTGCTGGGGGACACTGGGAGACACTGGGATGACACCGGGGGACACAGGGAGGCACATGGGGGGACAATGGGGAGACACTGGGGGACACTGGGGAGACACTGGGAGACACTGGGGAGACACTGGGGGACACTGGGAGGTGCTGGGGGACACTGGGAGACACTGGGAAGACACTGGGGGACACAGGGAGGCACATGTGGGGACAATGGGGAGACACTGGGGGACACTGGGGAGACACTGGGAGACACTGGGGAGACACTGGGGGACACTGGGAGGTGCTGGGGGACACTGGGAGACACTGCGATGACACTGGGGGACACAGGGAGGCACATGAGGGGACACTGGGGGACACTGGGAGGTGCTGGGAGACACTGGGGGACACTGGGAGGTGCTGGGGGACACTGGGATGACACCGGGGGACACAGGGAGGCACATGGGGGGACAATGGGGAGACACTGGGAGACACTGGGGAGACACTGGGAGACACTGGGGAGACACTGGGGGACACTGGGAGGTGCTGGGGGACACTGGGAGACACTGCGATGACACTGGGGGACACAGGGAGGCACATGAGGGGACACTGGGGGACACTGGGAGGTGCTGGGAGACACTGGGGGACACTGGGAGGTGCTGGGGGACACTGGGAGACACTGGGATGACACTGGGGGACACAGGGAGGCACATGAGGGGACACTGGGGGAGACTGGGAGGTGCTGGGAGACACTGGGGGACACTGGGAGGTGCTGGGGGACACTGGGAGACACTGGGATGACACCGGGGGACACAGGGAGGCACATGGGGGGACAATGGGGAGACACTGGGGGACACTGGGGAGACACTGGGAGACACTTGGGAGACACTGGGGGACACTGGGAGGTGCTGGGGGACACTGGGAGACACTGGGATGACACTGGGGGACACAGGGAGGCACATGGGGGGACAATGGGGAGACACTGGGGGACACTGGGGAGACACTGGGAGACACTGGGGAGACACTGGGGGACACTGGGAGGTGCTGGGGGACACTGGGAGACACTGCGATGACACTGGGGGACACAGGGAGGCACATGAGGGGACACTGGGGGACACTGGGAGGTGCTGGGAGACACTGGGGGACTCTGGGAGGTGCTGGGGGACACTCGGAGGTGCTAGGGGACACTGGGAGACACTGGGATGACAGCGGGGGACACAGGGAGGCACATGGGGGGACAATGGGTAGACACTGGGGGACACTGGGGAGACACTGGGAGACACTGGGGAGACACTGGGGGACACTGGGAGGTGCTGGGGGACACTGGGAGACACTGCGATGACACTGGGGGACACAGGGAGGCACATGGGGGGACAATGGGGAGACACTGGGGGACACTGGGGAGACACTGGGAGACACTGGGGAGACACTGGGGGACACTGGGAGGTGCTGGGGGACACTGGGAGACACTGGGATGACACCGGGGGACACAGGGAGGCACATGGGGGGACAATGGGGAGACACTGGGGGACACTGGGGAGACACTGGGAGACACTGGGGAGACACTGGGGGACACTGGGGGGTGCTGGGGGACACTGGGAGACACTGGGATGACACTGGGGGACACAGGGAGGCACATGTGGGGACAATGGGGAGACACTGGGGGACACTGGGGAGACACTGGGAGACACTGGGGAGACACTGGGGGACACTGGGAGGTGCTGGGGGACACTGGGAGACACTGCGATGACACTGGGGGACACAGGGAGGCACATGAGGGGACACTGGGGGACACTGGGAGGTGCTGGGGGACACTGGGAGACACTGGGATGACACTGGGGGACACAGGGAGGCACATGGGGGGACAATGGGGAGACACTGGGGGACACTGGGGAGACACTGGGAGACACTGGGGAGACACTGGGGGACACTGGGAGGTGCTGGGGGACACTGGGAGACACTTGTGGACACTGGGATGACACTGGGGGACACAGGGAGGGACATGGGGGGACACTGGGGGATAATGGCGTATGCTGGAGGACACTGGGGGACAATGGGGAGACACCGGGGGACACAGGGAGGTGCTGGGGGACACTGGGGGACACTGGGAGGACACTGGGGGGACACAGGGAGGGACATGGGGGGACACTGGGGGACACTGGGGAGACACTGGGAGACACTGGGGAGACACTGGGGGACACTGGGAGGTGCTGGGGGACACTGGGAGACACTGCGATGACACTGGGGGACACAGGGAGGCACATGAGGGGACACTGGGGGACACTGGGAGGTGCTGGGGGACACTGGGAGACACTGGGATGACACTGGGGGACACAGGGAGGCACATGGGGGGACAATGGGGAGACACTGGGGGACACTGGAGAGACACTGGGAGACACTGGGGAGACACTAGGGGACAGTGGGAGGTGCTGGGGGACACTGGGAGACACTGGGATGACACCGGGGGACACAGGGAGGCACATGGGCGGACAATGGGGAGACACTGGGAGACACTGGGAAGACACTGGGAGACACTGGGGAGACACTGGGGGACACTGGGAGGTGCTGGGGGACACTGGGAGACACTGGGATGACACCGGGGGACACAGGGAGGCACATGGGGAGAAACTGGGGGACACTGGGGAGACACTGGGAGACACTGGGGAGACACTGGGGGACACTGGGAGGTGCTGGGGGACACTGGGAGACACTGGGATGACACTGGGGGACACAGGGAGGCACATCGGGGGACAATGGGGAGACACTGGGGGACACTGGGGAGACACTGGGAGACACTGGGGAGACACTGGGGGACACTGGGAGGTGCTGGGGGACACTGGGAGACACTGCGATGACACTGGGGGACACAGGGAGGCACATGAGGGGACACTGGGGGACACTGGGAGGTGCTGGGAGACACTGGGGGACTCTGGGAGGTGCTGGGGGACACTCGGAGGTGCTAGGGGACACTGGGAGACACTGGGATGACAGCGGGGGACACAGGGAGGCACATGGGGGGACAATGGGTAGACACTGGGGGACACTGGGGAGACACTGGGAGACACTGGGGAGACACTGGGGGACACTGGGAGGTGCTGGGGGACACTGGGAGACACTGCGATGACACTGGGGGACACAGGGAGGCACATGGGGGGACAATGGGGAGACACTGGGGGACACTGGGGAGACACTGGGAGACACTGGGGAGACACTGGGGGACACTGGGAGGTGCTGGGGGACACTGGGAGACACTGGGATGACACCGGGGGACACAGGGAGGCACATGGGGGGACAATGGGGAGACACTGGGGGACACTGGGGAGACACTGGGAGACACTGGGGAGACACTGGGGGACACTGGGGGGTGCTGGGGGACACTGGGAGACACTGGGATGACACTGGGGGACACAGGGAGGCACATGTGGGGACAATGGGGAGACACTGGGGGACACTGGGGAGACACTGGGAGACACTGGGGAGACACTGGGGGACACTGGGAGGTGCTGGGGGACACTGGGAGACACTGCGATGACACTGGGGGACACAGGGAGGCACATGAGGGGACACTGGGGGACACTGGGAGGTGCTGGGGGACACTGGGAGACACTGGGATGACACTGGGGGACACAGGGAGGCACATGGGGGGACAATGGGGAGACACTGGGGGACACTGGGGAGACACTGGGAGACACTGGGGAGACACTGGGGGACACTGGGAGGTGCTGGGGGACACTGGGAGACACTTGGGGACACTGGGATGACACTGGGGGACACAGGGAGGGACATGGGGGGACACTGGGGGATAATGGCGTATGCTGGAGGACACTGGGGGACAATGGGGAGACACCGGGGGACACAGGGAGGTGCTGGGGGACACTGGGGGACACTGGGAGGACACTGGGGGGACACAGGGAGGGACATGGGGGGACACTGGGGGACACTGGGGAGACACTGGGAGACACTGGGGAGACACTGGGGGACACTGGGAGGTGCTGGGGGACACTGGGAGACACTGCGATGACACTGGGGGACACAGGGAGGCACATGAGGGGACACTGGGGGACACTGGGAGGTGCTGGGGGACACTGGGAGACACTGGGATGACACTGGGGGACACAGGGAGGCACATGGGGGGACAATGGGGAGACACTGGGGGACACTGGAGAGACACTGGGAGACACTGGGGAGACACTAGGGGACAGTGGGAGGTGCTGGGGGACACTGGGAGACACTGGGATGACACCGGGGGACACAGGGAGGCACATGGGCGGACAATGGGGAGACACTGGGAGACACTGGGAAGACACTGGGAGACACTGGGGAGACACTGGGGGACACTGGGAGGTGCTGGGGGACACTGGGAGACACTGGGATGACACCGGGGGACACAGGGAGGCACATGGGGAGAAACTGGGGGACACTGGGGAGACACTGGGAGACACTGGGGAGACACTGGGGGACACTGGGAGGTGCTGGGGGACACTGGGAGACACTGGGATGACACTGGGGGACACAGGGAGGCACATGGGGGGACAATGGGGAGACACTGGGGGACACTGGGGAGACACTGGGAGACACTGGGGAGACACTGGGGGACACTGGGAGGTGCTGGGGGACACTGGGAGACACTGGGATGACACTGGGGTACACAGGGAGGCACATGAGTGGACACTGGGGGACAGTGGGAGGTGCTGGGAGACACTGGGGGACACTGGGAGGTGCTGGGGGACACTGGGAGTTGCGGGGGGACACTGGGAGACACTGGGATGACACTGGGGGACACAGGGAGGCACATGGGGGGACAATGGGGAGACACTGGGGGACACTGGGGAGACACTGGGAGACACTGGGGAGACACTGGGGGACACTGGGAGGTGCTGGGGGACACTGGGAGACACTGGGATGACACTGGGGTACACAGGGAGGCACATGAGTGGACACTGGGGGACAGTGGGAGGTGCTGGGAGACACTGGGGGACACTGGGAGGTGCTGGGGGACACTGGGAGGTGCTGGGGGACACTGGGAGACACTGGGATGACACTGGGGGACACAGGGAGGCACATGGGGGGACAATGGGGAGACACTGGGGGACACTGGGGAGACACTGGGAGACACTGGGGAGACACTGGGGGACACTGGGAGGTGCTGGGGGACACTGGGAGACACTGGGATGACACTGGGGTACACAGGGAGGCACATGAGTGGACACTGGGGGACAGTGGGAGGTGCTGGGAGACACTGGGGGACACTGGGAGGTGCTGGGGGACACTGGGAGGTGCTGGGGGACACTGGGAGACACTGGGATGACACCGCGGGACACAGGGAGGCACATGGGGGGACAATGGGAGACACTGGGGAACATTGGGGAGACACTGGGAGACACTGGGGAGACACTGGGGGACACTGGGAGGTGCTGGGGGACACTGGGAGACACTGGGATGACACCGGGGGACACAGGGAGGCACATGGTGGGACAATGGGGAGACACTGGGGGACACTGGGGAGACACTGGGAGACACTGGGGAGACACTGGGGGACACTGGGAGGTGCTGGGGGACACTGGGAGACACTGGGATGACACTGGGGGACACAGGGAGGAACATGGGGGGACAATGGGGAGACACTGGGGGACACTGGGGAGACACTGGGAGACACTGGGGAGACACTGGGGGACACTGGGAGGTGCTGGGGGACACTGGGAGACACTGGGATGACACTGGGGGACACAGGGAGGCACATGGGGGGACAATGGGGAGACACTGGGGGACACTGGGGAGACACTGGGAGATACTGGGGAGACACTGGGGACACTGGGAGGTGCTGGGGGACAATGGGAGACACTGGGATGACACTGGGGGACACAGGGAGGCACATGGGGGGACAATGGGGAGACACTGGGGGACACTGGGGAGACACTGGGAGACACTGGGGAGACACTGGGGGACACTGGGAGGTGCTGGGGGACACTGGGAGACACTGCGATGACACTGGGGGACACAGGGAGGCACATGAGGGGACACTGGGGGAGACTGGGAGGTGCTGGGAGACACTGGGGGACACTGGGAGGTGCTGGGGGACACTGGGAGGTGCTGGGGGACACTGGGAGACACTGGGATGACACCGGGGGACACAGGGAGGCACATGGGGGGACAATGGGGAGACACTGGGGGACACTGGGGAGACACTGGGAGACACTGGGGAGACACTGGGGGACACTGGGAGGTGCTGGGGGACACTGGGAGACACTGGGATGACACCGGGGGACACAGGGAGGCACATGGGGGGACAATGGGGAGACACTGGGGGACACTGGGGAGACACTGGGAGACACTGGGGAGACACTGGGGGACACTGGGGGGTGCTGGGGGACACTGGGAGACACTGGGATGACACTGGGGGACACAGGGAGGCACATGTGGGGACAATGGGGAGACACTGGGGGACACTGGGGAGACACTGGGAGACACTGGGGAGACACTGGGGGACACTGGGAGGTGCTGGGGGACACTGGGAGACACTGCGATGACACTGGGGGACACAGGGAGGCACATGAGGGGACACTGGGGGACACTGGGAGGTGGTGGGGGACACTGGGAGACACTGGGATGACACTGGGGGACACAGGGAGGCACATGGGGGGACAATGGGGAGACACTGGGGGACACTGGGGAGACACTGGGAGACACTGGGGAGACACTGGGGGACACTGGGAGGTGCTGGGGGACACTGGGAGACACTTGGGGACACTGGGATGACACTGGGGGACACAGGGAGGGACATGGGGGGACACTGGGGGATAATGGCGTATGCTGGAGGACACTGGGGGACAATGGGGAGACACCGGGGGACACAGGGAGGTGCTGGGGGACACTGGGGGACACTGGGAGGACACTGGGGGGACACAGGGAGGGACATGGGGGGACACTGGGGGACACTGGGGAGACACTGGGAGACACTGGGGAGACACTGGGGGACACTGGGAGGTGCTGGGGGACACTGGGAGACACTGCGATGACACTGGGGGACACAGGGAGGCACATGGGGGGACAATGGGGAGACACTGGGGGACACTGGGGAGACACTGGGAGACACTGGGGAGACACTGGGGGACACTGGGGGGTGCTGGGGGACACTGGGAGACACTGGGATGACACTGGGGGACACAGGGAGGCACATGTGGGGACAATGGGGAGACACTGGGGGACACTGGGGAGACACTGGGAGACACTGGGGAGACACTGGGGGACACTGGGAGGTGCTGGGGGACACTGGGAGACACTGCGATGACACTGGGGGACACAGGGAGGCACATGAGGGGACACTGGGGGACACTGGGAGGTGCTGGGGGACACTGGGAGACACTGGGATGACACTGGGGGACACAGGGAGGCACATGGGGGGACAATGGGGAGACACTGGGGGACACTGGGGAGACACTGGGAGACACTGGGGAGACACTGGGGGACACTGGGAGGTGCTGGGGGACACTGGGAGACACTTGGGGACACTGGGATGACACTGGGGGACACAGGGAGGGACATGGGGGGACACTGGGGGATAATGGCGTATGCTGGAGGACACTGGGGGACAATGGGGAGACACCGGGGGACACAGGGAGGTGCTGGGGGACACTGGGGGACACTGGGAGGACACTGGGGGGACACAGGGAGGGACATGGGGGGACACTGGGGGACACTGGGGAGACACTGGGAGACACTGGGGAGACACTGGGGGACACTGGGAGGTGCTGGGGGACACTGGGAGACACTGCGATGACACTGGGGGACACAGGGAGGCACATGAGGGGACACTGGGGGACACTGGGAGGTGCTGGGGGACACTGGGAGACACTGGGATGACACTGGGGGACACAGGGAGGCACATGGGGGGACAATGGGGAGACACTGGGGGACACTGGGGAGACACTGGGAGACACTGGGGAGACACTGGGGGACACTGGGAGGTGCTGGGGGACACTGGGAGACACTTGGGGACACTGGGATGACACTGGGGGACACAGGGAGGGACATGGGGGGACACTGGGGGATAATGGCGTATGCTGGAGGACACTGGGGGACAATGGGGAGACACCGGGGGACACAGGGAGGTGCTGGGGGACACTGGGGGACACTGGGAGGACACTGGGGGGACACAGGGAGGGACATGGGGGGACACTGGGGGACAATGGGGAGACACTGGGGGACACAGGGATGTGCTGGGGGACACTGGGAGACACTGGGATGACACTGGGGGACACAGGGAGGCACATTGGGGGACACTGGGGGAGACTGGGAGGTGCTGGGAGACACTGGGGGACACTGGGAGGTGCTGGGGGACACTGGGAGACACTGGGATGACACCGGGGGACACAGGGAGGCACATGGGGGGACAATGGGGAGACACTGGGGGACACTGGGGAGACACTGGGAGACACTTGGGAGACACTGGGGGACACTGGGAGGTGCTGGGGGACACTGGGAGACACTGGGATGACACTGGGGTACACAGGGAGGCACATGAGTGGACACTGGGGGACAGTGGGAGGTGCTGGGAGACACTGGGGGACACTGGGAGGTGCTGGGGGACACTGGGAGTTGCGGGGGGACACTGGGAGACACTGGGATGACACTGGGGGACACAGGGAGGCACATGGGGGGACAATGGGGAGACACTGGGGGACACTGGGGAGACACTGGGAGACACTGGGGAGACACTGGGGGACACTGGGAGGTGCTGGGGGACACTGGGAGACACTGGGATGACACTGGGGTACACAGGGAGGCACATGAGTGGACACTGGGGGACAGTGGGAGGTGCTGGGAGACACTGGGGGACACTGGGAGGTGCTGGGGGACACTGGGAGGTGCTGGGGGACACTGGGAGACACTGGGATGACACTGGGGGACACAGGGAGGCACATGGGGGGACAATGGGGAGACACTGGGGGACACTGGGGAGACACTGGGAGACACTGGGGAGACACTGGGGGACACTGGGAGGTGCTGGGGGACACTGGGAGACACTGGGATGACACTGGGGTACACAGGGAGGCACATGAGTGGACACTGGGGGACAGTGGGAGGTGCTGGGAGACACTGGGGGACACTGGGAGGTGCTGGGGGACACTGGGAGGTGCTGGGGGACACTGGGAGACACTGGGATGACACCGCGGGACACAGGGAGGCACATGGGGGGACAATGGGAGACACTGGGGAACATTGGGGAGACACTGGGAGACACTGGGGAGACACTGGGGGACACTGGGAGGTGCTGGGGGACACTGGGAGACACTGGGATGACACCGGGGGACACAGGGAGGCACATGGTGGGACAATGGGGAGACACTGGGGGACACTGGGGAGACACTGGGAGACACTGGGGAGACACTGGGGGACACTGGGAGGTGCTGGGGGACACTGGGAGACACTGGGATGACACTGGGGGACACAGGGAGGAACATGGGGGGACAATGGGGAGACACTGGGGGACACTGGGGAGACACTGGGAGACACTGGGGAGACACTGGGGGACACTGGGAGGTGCTGGGGGACACTGGGAGACACTGGGATGACACTGGGGGACACAGGGAGGCACATGGGGGGACAATGGGGAGACACTGGGGGACACTGGGGAGACACTGGGAGATACTGGGGAGACACTGGGGACACTGGGAGGTGCTGGGGGACAATGGGAGACACTGGGATGACACTGGGGGACACAGGGAGGCACATGGGGGGACAATGGGGAGACACTGGGGGACACTGGGGAGACACTGGGAGACACTGGGGAGACACTGGGGGACACTGGGAGGTGCTGGGGGACACTGGGAGACACTGCGATGACACTGGGGGACACAGGGAGGCACATGAGGGGACACTGGGGGAGACTGGGAGGTGCTGGGAGACACTGGGGGACACTGGGAGGTGCTGGGGGACACTGGGAGGTGCTGGGGGACACTGGGAGACACTGGGATGACACCGGGGGACACAGGGAGGCACATGGGGGGACAATGGGGAGACACTGGGGGACACTGGGGAGACACTGGGAGACACTGGGGAGACACTGGGGGACACTGGGAGGTGCTGGGGGACACTGGGAGACACTGGGATGACACCGGGGGACACAGGGAGGCACATGGGGGGACAATGGGGAGACACTGGGGGACACTGGGGAGACACTGGGAGACACTGGGGAGACACTGGGGGACACTGGGGGGTGCTGGGGGACACTGGGAGACACTGGGATGACACTGGGGGACACAGGGAGGCACATGTGGGGACAATGGGGAGACACTGGGGGACACTGGGGAGACACTGGGAGACACTGGGGAGACACTGGGGGACACTGGGAGGTGCTGGGGGACACTGGGAGACACTGCGATGACACTGGGGGACACAGGGAGGCACATGAGGGGACACTGGGGGACACTGGGAGGTGGTGGGGGACACTGGGAGACACTGGGATGACACTGGGGGACACAGGGAGGCACATGGGGGGACAATGGGGAGACACTGGGGGACACTGGGGAGACACTGGGAGACACTGGGGAGACACTGGGGGACACTGGGAGGTGCTGGGGGACACTGGGAGACACTTGGGGACACTGGGATGACACTGGGGGACACAGGGAGGGACATGGGGGGACACTGGGGGATAATGGCGTATGCTGGAGGACACTGGGGGACAATGGGGAGACACCGGGGGACACAGGGAGGTGCTGGGGGACACTGGGGGACACTGGGAGGACACTGGGGGGACACAGGGAGGGACATGGGGGGACACTGGGGGACACTGGGGAGACACTGGGAGACACTGGGGAGACACTGGGGGACACTGGGAGGTGCTGGGGGACACTGGGAGACACTGCGATGACACTGGGGGACACAGGGAGGCACATGGGGGGACAATGGGGAGACACTGGGGGACACTGGGGAGACACTGGGAGACACTGGGGAGACACTGGGGGACACTGGGGGGTGCTGGGGGACACTGGGAGACACTGGGATGACACTGGGGGACACAGGGAGGCACATGTGGGGACAATGGGGAGACACTGGGGGACACTGGGGAGACACTGGGAGACACTGGGGAGACACTGGGGGACACTGGGAGGTGCTGGGGGACACTGGGAGACACTGCGATGACACTGGGGGACACAGGGAGGCACATGAGGGGACACTGGGGGACACTGGGAGGTGCTGGGGGACACTGGGAGACACTGGGATGACACTGGGGGACACAGGGAGGCACATGGGGGGACAATGGGGAGACACTGGGGGACACTGGGGAGACACTGGGAGACACTGGGGAGACACTGGGGGACACTGGGAGGTGCTGGGGGACACTGGGAGACACTTGGGGACACTGGGATGACACTGGGGGACACAGGGAGGGACATGGGGGGACACTGGGGGATAATGGCGTATGCTGGAGGACACTGGGGGACAATGGGGAGACACCGGGGGACACAGGGAGGTGCTGGGGGACACTGGGGGACACTGGGAGGACACTGGGGGGACACAGGGAGGGACATGGGGGGACACTGGGGGACACTGGGGAGACACTGGGAGACACTGGGGAGACACTGGGGGACACTGGGAGGTGCTGGGGGACACTGGGAGACACTGCGATGACACTGGGGGACACAGGGAGGCACATGAGGGGACACTGGGGGACACTGGGAGGTGCTGGGGGACACTGGGAGACACTGGGATGACACTGGGGGACACAGGGAGGCACATGGGGGGACAATGGGGAGACACTGGGGGACACTGGGGAGACACTGGGAGACACTGGGGAGACACTGGGGGACACTGGGAGGTGCTGGGGGACACTGGGAGACACTTGGGGACACTGGGATGACACTGGGGGACACAGGGAGGGACATGGGGGGACACTGGGGGATAATGGCGTATGCTGGAGGACACTGGGGGACAATGGGGAGACACCGGGGGACACAGGGAGGTGCTGGGGGACACTGGGGGACACTGGGAGGACACTGGGGGGACACAGGGAGGGACATGGGGGGACACTGGGGGACACTGGGGAGACACTGGGAGACACTGGGGAGACACTGGGGGACACTGGGAGGTGCTGGGGGACACTGGGAGACACTGCGATGACACTGGGGGACACAGGGAGGCACATGAGGGGACACTGGGGGACACTGGGAGGTGCTGGGGGACACTGGGAGACACTGGGATGACACTGGGGGACACAGGGAGGCACATGGGGGGACAATGGGGAGACACTGGGGGACACTGGGGAGACACTGGGAGACACTGGGGAGACACTGGGGGACACTGGGAGGTGCTGGGGGACACTGGGAGACACTTGGGGACACTGGGATGACACTGGGGGACACAGGGAGGGACATGGGGGGACACTGGGGGATAATGGCGTATGCTGGAGGACACTGGGGGACAATGGGGAGACACCGGGGGACACAGGGAGGTGCTGGGGGACACTGGGGGACACTGGGAGGACACTGGGGGGACACAGGGAGGGACATGGGGGGACACTGGGGGACAATGGGGAGACACTGGGGGACACAGGGATGTGCTGGGGGACACTGGGAGACACTGGGATGACACTGGGGGACACAGGGAGGCACATTGGGGGACACTGGGAGACACTGGGGAGACACTGGGGGACACTGGGAGGTGCTGGGGGACACTGGGAGACACTGCGATGACACTGGGGGACACAGGGAGGCACATGAGGGGACACTGGGGGACACTGGGAGGTGCTGGGAGACACTGGGGGACACTGGGAGGTGCTGGGGGACACTGGGAGACACTGGGATGACACCGGGGGACACAGGGAGGCACATGGGGGGACAATGGGGAGACACTGGGAGACACTGGGGAGACACTGGCAGACACTGGGGAGACACTGGGGGACACTGGGAGGTGCTGGGGGACACTGGGAGACACTGGGATGACACTGGGGGACACAGGGAGGCACATGGGGAGACACTGGGGGACACTGGGGAGACACTGGGAGACACTGGGGAGACACTGGGGGACACTGGGAGGTGCTGGGGGACACTGGGAGACACTGGGATGACACCGGGGGACACAGGGAGGCACATGAGGGGACACTGGGGGACACTGGGATGTGCTGGGGGACACTGGGAGGTGCTGGGGGACACTGGGAGACACTGGGATGACACCGCGGGACACAGGGAGGCACATGGGGGGACATTGGGAGACACTGGGGGACACTGGGGAGACACTGGGAGACACTGTGGAGACACTGGGGGACACTGGGAGGTGCTGGGGGACACTGGGAGACACTGGGATGACACCGGGGGACACAGGGAGGCACATGGGGGGACAATGGGGAGACACTGGGGGACACTGGGGAGACACTGGGAGACACTGGGGAGACACTGGGGGACACTGGGAGGTGCTGGGGGACACTGGGAGACACTGGGATGACACTGGGGGACACAGGGAGGCACATGTGGGGACAATGGGGAGACACTGGGGGACACTGGGGAGACACTGGGAGACACTGGGGAGGCACTGGGGGAGACTGGGAGGTGCTGGGGGACACTGGGAGAGACTGTGATGACACTGGGGGACACAGGGAAGCACATGAGGGGACAATGGGGGAGACTGGGAGGTGCTGGGAGACACTGGGGGACACTGGGAGCTGCTGGGGGACACTGGGAGGTGCTGGGGGACACTGGGAGACACTGGGATGACACCGGGGGACACAGGGAGGCACATGGGGGGACAATGGGGAGACACTGGGGGACACTGGGGAGACCCTGGGAGACACTTGGGAGACACTGGGGGACACTGGGAGGTGCTGGGGGACACTGGGAGACACTGGGATGACACCGGGGGACACAGGGAGGCACATGGTGGGACAATGGGGAGACACTGGGGGACACTGGGGAGACACTGGGAGACACTGAGGAGACACTGGGGGACACTGGGAGGTGCTGGGGGACACTGGGAGACACTGCGATGACACTGGGGGACACAGGGAGGCACATGAGGGGACACTGGGGGACACTGGGAGGTGCTGGGAGACACTGGGGGACACTGGGAGGTGCTGGGGGACACTGGGAGACACTGGGATGACACCGGGGGACACAGGGAGGCACATGGGGGACAATGGGGAGACACTGGGAGACACTGGGGAGACACTGGCAGACACTGGGGAGACACTGGGGGACACTGGGAGGTGCTGGGGGACACTGGGAGACACTGGGATGACACTGGGGGACACAGGGAGGCACATGGGGAGACACTGGGGGACACTGGGGAGACACTGGGAGACACTGGGGAGACACTGGGGGACACTGGGAGGTGCTGGGGGACACTGGGAGACACTGGGATGACACCGGGGGACACAGGGAGGCACATGAGGGGACACTGGGGGACACTGGGATGTGCTGGGGGACACTGGGAGGTGCTGGGGGACACTGGGAGACACTGGGATGACACCGCGGGACACAGGGAGGCACATGGGGGGACATTGGGAGACACTGGGGGACACTGGGGAGACACTGGGAGACACTGTGGAGACACTGGGGGACACTGGGAGGTGCTGGGGGACACTGGGAGACACTGGGATGACACCGGGGGACACAGGGAGGCACATGGGGGGACAATGGGGAGACACTGGGGGACACTGGGGAGACACTGGGAGGACACTGGGGAGACACTGGGGGACACTGGGAGGTGCTGGGGGACACTGGGAGACACTGGGATGACACTGGGGGACACAGGGAGGCACATGTGGGGACAATGGGGAGACACTGGGGGACACTGGGGAGACACTGGGAGACACTGGGGAGGCACTGGGGGAGACTGGGAGGTGCTGGGGGACACTGGGAGAGACTGTGATGACACTGGGGGACACAGGGAAGCACATGAGGGGACAATGGGGGAGACTGGGAGGTGCTGGGAGACACTGGGGGACACTGGGAGCTGCTGGGGGACACTGGGAGGTGCTGGGGGACACTGGGAGACACTGGGATGACACCGGGGGACACAGGGAGGCACATGGGGGGACAATGGGGAGACACTGGGGGACACTGGGGAGACCCTGGGAGACACTTGGGAGACACTGGGGGACACTGGGAGGTGCTGGGGGACACTGGGAGACACTGGGATGACACCGGGGGACACAGGGAGGCACATGGTGGGACAATGGGGAGACACTGGGGGACACTGGGGAGACACTGGGAGACACTGAGGAGACACTGGGGGACACTGGGAGGTGCTGGGGGACACTGGGAGACACTGCGATGACACTGGGGGACACAGGGAGGCACATGAGGGGACACTGGGGGACACTGGGAGGTGCTGGGAGACACTGGGGGACACTGGGGAGACACTGGGGGACACTGGGAGGTGCTGGGGGACACTGGGAGACACTGGGATGACACTGGGGGACACAGGGAGGCACATGGGGGGACAATGGGGAGACACTGGGGGACACTGGGGAGACACTGGGAGACACTGGGGAGACACTGGGGGACACTGGGAGGTGCTGGGGGACACTGGGAGACACTGCGATGACACTGGGGGACACAGGGAGGCACATGAGGGGACACTGGGGGACACTGGGAGGTGCTGGGAGACACTGGGGGACACTGGGAGGTGCTGGGGGACACTGGGAGACACTGGGATGACACCGGGGGACACAGGGAGGCACATGGGGGGACAATGGGGAGACACTGTGGGACACTGGAGAGACACTGGGAGACACTGGGGAGACACTAGGGGACAGTGGGAGGTGCTGGGGGACACTGGGAGACACTGGGATGACACCGGGGGACACAGGGAGGCACATGGGCGGACAATGGGGAGACACTGGGAGACACTGGGAAGACACTGGGAGACACTGGGGAGACACTGGGGGACACTGGGAGGTGCTGGGGGACACTGGGAGACACTGGGATGACACCGGGGGACACAGGGAGGCACATGGGGAGACACTGGGGGACACTGGGGAGACACTGGGAGACACTGGGGAGACACTGGGGGACACTGGGAGGAGCTGGGGGACACTGGGAGACACTGGGATGACACTGGGGGACACAGGGAGGCACATGGGGGGACAATGGGGAGACACTGGGGGACACTGGGGAGACACTGGGAGACACTGGGGAGACACTGGGGGACACTGGGAGGTGCTGGGGGACACTGGGAGACACTGGGATGACACTGGGGTACACAGGGAGGCACATGAGTGGACACTGGGGGACAGTGGGAGGTGCTGGGAGACACTGGGGGACACTGGGAGGTGCTGGGGGACACTGGGAGACACTGGGATGACACTGGGGGACACAGGGAGGCACATGGGGGGACAATGGGGAGACACTGGGGGACACTGGGGAGACACTGGGAGACACTGGGGAGACACTGGGGGACACTGGGAGGTGCTGGGGGACACTGGGAGACACTGCGATGACACTGGGGGACACAGGGAGGCACATGAGGGGACACTGGGGGACACTGGGAGGTGCTGGGAGACACTGGGGGACACTGGGAGGTGCTGGGGGACACTGGGAGACACTGGGATGACACCGGGGGACACAGGGAGGCACATGGGGGGACAATGGGGAGACACTGTGGGACACTGGAGAGACACTGGGAGACACTGGGGAGACACTAGGGGACAGTGGGAGGTGCTGGGGGACACTGGGAGACACTGGGATGACACCGGGGGACACAGGGAGGCACATGGGCGGACAATGGGGAGACACTGGGAGACACTGGGAAGACACTGGGAGACACTGGGGAGACACTGGGGGACACTGGGAGGTGCTGGGGGACACTGGGAGACACTGGGATGACACCGGGGGACACAGGGAGGCACATGGGGAGACACTGGGGGACACTGGGGAGACACTGGGAGACACTGGGGAGACACTGGGGGACACTGGGAGGTGCTGGGGGACACTGGGAGACACTGGGATGACACTGGGGGACACAGGGAGGCACATGGGGGGACAATGGGGAGACACTGGGGGACACTGGGGAGACACTGGGAGACACTGGGGAGACACTGGGGGACACTGGGAGGTGCTGGGGGACACTGGGAGACACTGGGATGACACTGGGGTACACAGGGAGGCACATGAGTGGACACTGGGGGACAGTGGGAGGTGCTGGGAGACACTGGGGGACACTGGGAGGTGCTGGGGGACACTGGGAGGTGCTGGGGGACACTGGGAGACACTGGGATGACACTGGGGGACACAGGGAGGCACATGGGGGGACAATGGGGAGACACTGGGGGACACTGGGGAGACACTGGGAGACACTGGGGAGACACTGGGGGACACTGGGAGGTGCTGGGGGACACTGGGAGACACTGGGATGACACTGGGGTACACAGGGAGGCACATGAGTGGACACTGGGGGACAGTGGGAGGTGCTGGGAGACACTGGGGGACACTGGGAGGTGCTGGGGGACACTGGGAGGTGCTGGGGGACACTGGGAGACACTGGGATGACACCGCGGGACACAGGGAGGCACATGGGGGGACAATGGGAGACACTGGGGAACATTGGGGAGACACTGGGAGACACTGGGGAGACACTGGGGGACACTGGGAGGTGCTGGGGGACACTGGGAGACACTGGGATGACACCAGGGGACACAGGGAGGCACATGGGGGGACAATGGGGAGACACTGGGGGACACTGGGGAGACACTGGGAGACACTGGGGAGACACTGGGGACACTGGGAGGTGCTGGGGGACAATGGGAGACACTGGGATGACACTGGGGGACACAGGGAGGCACATGGGGGGACAATGGGGAGACACTGGGGGACACTGGGGAGACACTGGGAGACACTGGGGAGACACTGGGGGACACTGGGAGGTGCTGGGGGACACTGGGAGACACTGCGATGACACTGGGGGACACAGGGAGGCACATGAGGGGACACTGGGGGAGACTGGGAGGTGCTGGGAGACACTGGGGGACACTGGGAGGTGCTGGGGGACACTGGGAGGTGCTGGGGGACACTGGGAGACACTGGGATGACACCGGGGGACACAGGGAGGCACATGGGGGGACAATGGGGAGACACTGGGGGACACTGGGGAGACACTGGGAGACACTTGGGAGACACTGGGGGACACTGGGAGGTGCTGGGGGACACTGGGAGACACTGGGATGACACTGGGGGACACAGGGAGGCACATGGGGGGACAATGGGGAGACACTGGGGGACACTGGGGAGACACTGGGAGACACTGGGGAGACACTGGAGGACACTGGGAGGTGCTGGGGGACACTGGGAGACACTGGGATGACACTGGGGGACACAGGGAGGCACATGGGGGGACAATGGGGAGACACTGGGGGACACTGGGGAGACACTGGGAGACACTGGGGAGACACTGGGGGACACTGGGAGGTGCTGGGGGACACTGGGAGACACTGGGATGACACTGGGGGACACAGGGAGGCACATGGGGGGACAATGGGGAGACACTGGGGGACACTGGGGAGACACTGGGAGACACTGGGGAGACACTGGGGGACACTGGGAGGTGCTGGGGGACACTGTGAGGCACTGGGATGACACTGGGGGACACAGGGAGGCACATGGGGGGACAATGGGGAGACACTGGGGGACACTGGGGAGACACTGGGAGACACTGGGGAGACACTGGGGGACACTGGGAGGTGCTGGGGGACACTGGGAGACACTGGGAGACACTGGGATGACACTGGGGGACACAGGGAGGCACATGGGGGGACAATGGGGAGACACTGGGGGACACTGGGGAGACACTGGGAGACACTGGGGAGACACTGGGGGACACTGGGAGACACTGAGTGACACTGGGATGACACTGGGGGACACAGGGAGGGACATGGGGGGACAATGGGGAGACTCTGGGGGACACAGGGGAGACACTGGGGGACACTGGGGAGACACTGGGGGACACTGGGAGGTGCTGGGGGACACTGGGAGACACTGGGGGATACAGGGAGGGACATGGGGGGACAATGGGGAGACTCTGGGGGACACTGGGGAGACACTGGGAGACATTGGGGAGACACTGGGGGACACTGGGAGGTGCTGGGGGACACTGGGAGACACTGGGATGACACTGGGGGACACTGGGGGACACAGGGAGGCACATGGGGGGACAATGGGGAGACACTGGGGGACACTGGGGAGACACTGGGAGACACTGGGGAGACACTGGGGGACACTGGGAGACACTGAGTGACACTGGGATGACACTGGGGGACACAGGGAGGGACATGGGGGGACAATGGGGAGACTCTGGGGGACACTGGGGAGACACTGGGAGACACTGGGGAGACACTGGGGACACTGGGAGGTGCTGGGGGACACTGGGAGACACTGGGATGACACCGCGGGACACAGGGAGGCACATGGGGGGACAATGGGAGACACTGGGGAACATTGGGGAGACACTGGGAGACACTGGGGAGACACTGGGGGACACTGGGAGGTGCTGGGGGACACTGGGAGACACTGGGATGACACCGGGGGACACAGGGAGGCACATGGGGGGACAATGGGGAGACACTGGGGGACACTGGGGAGACACTGGGAGACACTGGGGAGACACTGGGGGACACTGGGAGGTGCTGGGGGACACTGGGAGACACTGGGATGACACTGGGGGACACAGGGAGGCACATGGGGGGACAATGGGGAGACACTGGGGGACACTGGGGAGACACTGGGAGACACTGGGGAGACACTGGGGGACACTGGGAGGTGCTGGGGGACACTGGGAGACACTGGGATGACACTGGGGGACACAGGGAGGCACATGGGGGGACAATGGGGAGACACTGGGGGACACTGGGGAGACACTGGGAGACACTGGGGAGACACTGGGGACACTGGGAGGTGCTGGGGGACAATGGGAGACACTGGGATGACACTGGGGGACACAGGGAGGCACATGGGGGGACAATGGGGAGACACTGGGGGACACTGGGGAGACACTGGGAGACACTGGGGAGACACTGGGGGACACTGGGAGGTGCTGGGGGACACTGGGACACACTGCGATGACACTGGGGGACACAGGGAGGCACATGAGGGGACACTGGGGGACACTGGGAGGTGCTGGGAGACACTGGGGGACACTGGGAGGTGCTGGGGGACACTGGGAGGTGCTGGGGGACACTGGGAGACACTGGGATGACACCGGGGGACACAGGGAGGCACATGGGGGGACAATGGGGAGACACTGGGGGACACTGGGGAGACACTGGGAGACACTTGGGAGACACTGGGGGACACTGGGAGGTGCTGGGGGACACTGGGAGACACTGGGATGACACTGGGGGACACAGGGAGGCACATGGGGGGACAATGGGGAGACACTGGGGGACACTGGGGAGACACTGGGAGACACTGGGGAGACACTGGGGGACACTGGGAGGTGCTGGGGGACACTGGGAGACACTGGGATGACACTGGGGGACACAGGGAGGCACATGGGGGGACAATGGGGAGACACTGGGGGACACTGGGGAGACACTGGGAGACACTGGGGAGACACTGGGGGACACTGGGAGGTGCTGGGGGACACTGGGAGACACTGGGATGACACTGGGGGACACAGGGAGGCACATGGGGGGACAATGGGGAGACACTGGGGGACACTGGGGAGACACTGGGAGACACTGGGGAGACACTGGGGGACACTGGGAGGTGCTGGGGGACACTGTGAGGCACTGGGATGACACTGGGGGACACAGGGAGGCACATGGGGGGACAATGGGGAGACACTGGGGGACACTGGGGAGACACTGGGAGACACTGGGGAGACACTGGGGGACACTGGGAGGTGCTGGGGGACACTGGGAGACACTGGGAGACACTGGGATGACACTGGGGGACACAGGGAGCCACATGGGGGGATAATGGGGAGACACTGGGGGACACTGGGGAGACACTGGGAGACACTGGGGAGACACTGGGGGACACTGGGAGGTGCTGGGGGACACTGGGAGACACTTGGGGACACTGGGATGACACTGGGGGACACAGGGAGGGACATGGGGGAACACTGGGGGATAATGGCGTATGCTGGAGGACACTGGGGGACAATGGGGAGACACCGGGGGACACAGGGAGGTGCTGGGGGACACTGGGGGACACTGGGAGGACACTGGGGGGACACAGGGAGGGACATGGGGGGACACTGGGGGACAATGGGGAGACACTGGGGGACACTGGGATGTGCTGGGGGACACTGGGAGACACTGGGATGACACTGGGGGACACAGGGAGGCACATTGGGGGACACTGGGAGACACTGGGGAGACACTGGGGGACACTGGGAGGTGCTGGGGGACACTGGGAGACACTGGGATGACACTGGGGGACACAGGGAGGCACATGGGGGGACACTGGGGAGACACTGGGAGACACTGGGGAGACACTGGGGGACACTGGGAGGTGCTGGGGGACACTGGGAGACACTGGGAGACACTAGGGAGACACTGGGGGACACTGGGAGGTGCTGGGGGACACTGGGAGACACCGGGATGACACTGGGGGACACAGGAAGGCACATGGGGGGACACTGGGGGACAATAGGGAAACACTGGGGGACACTGGGGAGACACTGGGAGGTGCTGGGGGACACTGGGAGACACCGGGATGACACTGGGGGACACAGGGAGGCACATGGGGGGACACTGGGGTACACTGGGGTATGCTGGAGGACACTGGGGGACAATGGGGAGACACTGCGGGACACTGGGGAGACACTGGGAGACACTGGGGAGACACTGGGGGACACTGGGAGGTGCTGGGGGACACTGGGAGACACTGGGATGACACTGGGGGACACAGGGAGGCACATGGGGGGACAATGGGGAGACACTGGGGGACACTGGGGAGACACTGGGAGACACTGGGGAGACACTGGGGGACACTGGGAGGTGCTGGGGGACACTGGGAGACACTGGGATGACACCGGGGGACACAGGGAGGCACATGGGGGGACAATGGGGAGACACTGGGGGACACTGGGGAGACACTGGGAGACACTGGGGAGACACTGGGGGACACTGGGAGGTGCTGGGGGACACTGTGAGGCACTGGGATGACACTGGGGGACACAGGGAGGCACATGGGGGGACAATGGGGAGACACTGGGGGACACTGGGGAGACACTGGGAGACACTGGGGAGACACTGGGGGACACTGGGAGGTGCTGGGGGACACTGGGAGACACTGCGATGACACTGGGGGACACAGGGAGGCACATGAGGGGACACTGGGGGACACTGGGAGGTGCTGGGAGACACTGGGGGACACTGGGAGGTGCTGGGGGACACTGGGAGACACTGGGATGACACTGGGGGACACAGGGAGGCACATGGGGGGACAATGGGGAGACACTGGGGGACACTGGGGAGACACTGGGAGACACTGGGGAGACACTGGGGGACACAGGGAGGCACATGGGGGGACAATGGGGAGACACTGGGGGACACTGGGGAGACACTGGGAGACACTGGGGAGACACTGGGGGACACTGGGAGACACTGAGTGACACTGGGATGACACTGGGGGACACAGGGAGGGACATGGGGGGACAATGGGGAGACTCTGGGGGACACTGGGGAGACACTGGGAGACACTGGGGAGACACTGGGGGACACTGGGACGTGCTGGGGGACACTGGGAGACACTGGGGGATACAGGGAGGGACATGGGGGGACAATGGGGAGACTCTGGGGGACACTGGGGAGACACTGGGAGACACTGGGGAGACACTGGGGGACACTGGGAGGTGCTGGGGGACACTGGGAGACACTGGGATGACACTGGGGGACACTGGGGGACACAGGGAGGCACATGGGGGGACAATGGGGAGACACTGGGGGACACTGGGGAGACACTGGGAGACACTGGGGAGACACTGGGGGACACTGGGAGACACTGAGTGACACTGGGATGACACTGGGGGACACAGGGAGGGACATGGGGGGACAATGGGGAGACTCTGGGGGACACTGGGGAGACACTGGGAGACACTGGGGAGACACTGGGGGACACTGGGGAGACACTGGGAGGTCCTGGGAGACACTGGGGGAGACTGGGAGGTGCTGGGGGACACTGGGAGACACTGTGGAGACACTGGGGGGACACTGGGAGACACTGGGGGACACAGGGAGGGACATGGGGGGACACTGGGGGACAATGGGGAGACACTGGGGAACACTGGGGAGACACTGGGATGACACTGGGGGACACAGGGAGGCACATGAGGGGACACTGGGGGACACTGGGAAACACTGGGGAGACACTGGGGAGACACTGGGGGACACTGGGAGGTGCTGGGGGACACTGGGAGACACTGGGATGACACTGGGGGACACAGGGAGGCATATGGGGGGACAATGGGGAGACACTGGGGGACACTGGGGAGACACTGGGGGACACTGGGAGGTGCTGGGGGACACTGGGAGACACTTGGGGACACTGGGATGACACTGGGGGACACAGGGAGGGATATGGGGGGACACTGGGGGATAATGGCGTATGCTGGAGGACACTGGGGGACAATGGGGAGACACCGGGGGACACAGGGAGGTGCTGGGGGACACTGGGGGACACTGGGAGGACACTGGGGGGACACAGGGAGGGACATGGGGGGACACTGGGGGACAATGGGGAGACACTGGGGGACACAGGGATGTGCTGGGGGACACTGGGAGACACTGGGATGACACTGGGGGACACAGGGAGGCACATTGGGGGACACTGGGAGACACTGGGGAGACACTGGGGGACCCTGGGAGGTGCTGGGGGACACTGGGAGACACTGGGATGACACTGGGGGACACAGGGAGGCACATGGGGGGACACTGGGGATACACTGGGAGACACTGGGGAGACACTGGGGGACACTGGGAGGTGCTGGGGGACACTGGGAGACACTGGGGAGACACTAGGGAGACACTGGGGGACACTGGGAGGTGCTGGGGGACACTGGGAGACACCGGGATGACACTGGGGGACACAGGGAGGCACATGGGGGGACACTGGGGGACAATAGGGAAACACTGGGGGACACTGGGGAGACACTAGGGAGACACTGGGGGACACTGGGAGGTGCTGGGGGACACTGGGAGAGACTGGGATGACACTGGGGGACACAGGGAGGCACATGGGGGGACACTGGGGTACACTGGGGTATGCTGGAGGACACTGGGGGACAATGGGGAGACACTGCGGGACACTGTGGGACACTGGGAGGTGCTGGGAGACACTGGGGGACACTGGGATGACACTGGGGGACACAGGGAGGCACATGGGGGGACACTGGGGTACACTGGGGTATGCTGGAGGACACTGGGGAACAATGGGGAGACACTGGGGGACACTGGGAGGTGCTGGGGGACACTGGGAGACACTGGAGAGACACTGGGGGACACTGGGAGACACTGGGATGACACTGGGGGACACTGGGAGGACACTGGGAGACACTGGGCGACACTGGGAGGACACTGGGGAGACACTGGGAGATACTGGGGAGACACTGGGGGACACTGGGAGGTGCTGGGGGACACTGGGAGACACTGAGTGACACTGGGATGACACTGGGGGACAGAGGGAGGGACATGGTGGGACAATGGGGAGACTCTGGGGGACACTGGGGAGACACTGGGGGACACTGGGGAGACACTGGGAGGTGCTGGGAGACACTGGGGGACACTGGGAGGTGCTGGGGGACACTGGGAGACACTGTGGAGACACTGTGGGGACACTGGGAGACACTGGGGGACACAGGGAGGTGCTGGGGGACACTGGGAGACACTGGGGAGACACTGAGTGACACTGGGATGACACTGGGGGACACAAGGAGGGACATGGGGGGACAGTGGGGTGTGCTGGAGGACATGAGGGGACACTGGGGAGACACTGGGGGACACTGGGAGGCGCTGGGGGACACTGGGAGACACTGGCGAGACACTGTGTGACACTGGGATGACACTGGGGGACACAGGGAGGGACATGGGGGGACAATGGGGAGACTCTGGGGGACACTGGGGAGACACTGGGGGACACTGGGGAGACACTGGGAGGTCCTGGGAGACACTGGGGGAGACTGGGAGGTGCTGGGGGACACTGGGAGACACTGTGGAGACACTGGGGGGACACTGGGAGACACTGGGGGACACAGGGAGGGACATGGGGGGACACTGGGGGACAACGGGGAGACACTGGGGAACACTGGGGAGACACTGGGATGACACTGGGGGACACAGGGAGGCACATGAGGGGACACTGGGGGACACTGGGAAACACTGGGGAGACACTGGGGAGACACTGGGGGACACTGGGAGGTGCTGGGGGACACTGGGAGACACTGGGATGACACTGGGGGACACAGGGAGGCACATGGGGGGACAATGGGGAGACACTGGGGGACACTGGGGAGACACTGGGAGACACTGGGGAGACACTGGGGACACTGGGAGGTGCTGGGGGACACTGGGAGACACTTGGGGACACTGGGATGACACTGGGGGACACAGGGAGGGACATGGGGGAACACTGGGGGATAATGGCGTATGCTGGAGGACACTGGGGGACAATGGGGAGACACCGGGGGACACAGGGAGGTGCTGGGGGACACTGGGGGACACTGGGAGGACACTGGGGGGACACAGGGAGGGACATGGGGGGACACTGGGGGACAATGGGGAGACACTGGGGGACACTGGGATGTGCTGGGGGACACTGGGAGACACTGGGATGACACTGGGGGACACAGGGAGGCACATTGGGGGACACTGGGAGACACTGGGGAGACACTGGGGGACACTGGGAGGTGCTGGGGGACACTGGGAGACACTGGGATGACACTGGGGGACACAGGGAGGCACATGGGGGGACACTGGGGAGACACTGGGAGACACTGGGGAGACACTGGGGGACACTGGGAGGTGCTGGGGGACACAGGGAGACACTGGGAGACACTAGGGAGACACTGGGGGACACTGGGAAGTGCTGGGGGACACTGGGAGACACCGGGATGACACTGGGGGACACAGGGAGGCACATGGGGGGACACTGGGGGACAATAGGGAAACACTGGGGGACACTGGGGAGACACTAGGGAGACTCTGGGGGACACTGGGAGGTGCTGGGGGACACTGGGAGAGACTGGGATGACACTGGGGGACACAGGGAGGCACATGGGGGGACACTGGGGTACACTGGGGTATGCTGGAGGACACTGGGGGACAATGGGGAGACACTGCGGGACACTGGGGAGACACTGGGAGACACTTGGGAGACACTGGGGGACACTGGGAGGTGCTGGGGGACACTGGGAGACACTGGGATGACACTGGGGGACACAGGGAGGCACATGGGGGGACAATGGGGAGACACTGGGGGACACTGGGGAGACACTGGGAGATACTGGGGAGACACTGGGGGACACTGGGAGGTGCTGGGGGACACTGGGAGACACTGGGATGACACCGGGGGACACAGGGAGGCACATGGGGGGACAATGGGGAGACACTGGGGGACACTGGGGAGACACTGGGAGACACTGGGGAGACACTGGGGGACACTGGGAGGTGCTGGGGGACACTGTGAGTCACTGGGATGACACTGGGGGACACAGGGAGGCACATGGGGGGACAATGGGGAGACACTGGGGGACACTGGGGAGACACTGGGAGACACTGGGGAGACACTGGGGGACACTGGGAGGTGCTGGGGGACACTGGGAGACACTGCGATGACACTGGGGGACACAGGGAGGCACATGAGGGGACACTGGGGGACACTGGGAGGTGCTGGGAGACACTGGGGGACACTGGGAGGTGCTGGGGGACACTGGGAGACACTGGGATGACACTGGGGGACACAGGGAGGCACATGGGGGGACAATGGGGAGACACTGGGGGACACTGGGGAGACACTGGGAGACACTGGGGAGACACTGGGGGACACTGGGAGGTGCTGGGGGACACTGGGAGACACTGGGAGACACTGGGATGACACTGGGGGACACAGGGAGGCACATGGGGGGACAATGGGGAGACACTGGGGGACACTGGGGAGACACTGGGAGACACTGGGGAGACACTGGGGGACACTGGGAGACACTGAGTGACACTGGGATGACACTGGGGGACACAGGGAGGGACATGGGGGGACAATGGGGAGACTCTGGGGGACACTGGGGAGACACTGGGAGACACTGGGGAGACACTGGGGGACACTGGGAGGTGGTGGGGGACACTGGGAGACACTGGGGGATACAGGGAGGGACATGGGGGGACAATGGGGAGACTCTGGGGGACACTGGGGAGACACTGGGAGACACTGGGGAGACACTGGGGGACACTGGGAGGTGCTGGGGGACACTGGGAGACACTGGGATGACACTGGGGGACACTGGGGGACACAGGGAGGCACATGGGGGGACAATGGGGAGACACTGGGGGACACTGGGGAGACTCTGGGAGACACTGTGGAGACACTGGGGGACACTGGGAGACACTGAGTGACACTGGGATGACACTGGGGGACACAGGGAGGGACATGGGGGGACAATGGGGAGACTCTGGGGGACACTGGGGAGACACTGGAAGACACTGGGGAGACACTGGGGGACACTGGGGAGACACTGGGAGGTCTTGGGAGACACTGGGGGAGACTGGGAGGTGCTGGGGGACACTGGGAGACACTGTGGAGACACTGGGGGGACACTGGGAGACACTGGGGGACACAGGGAGGGACATGGGGGGACACTGGGGGACAATGGGGAGACACTGGGGAACACTGGGGAGACACTGGGATGACACTGGGGGACACAGGGAGGCACATGAGGGGACACTGGGGGACACTGGGAAACACTGGGGAGACACTGGGGAGACAGTGGGGGACACTGGGAGGTGCTGGGGGACACTGGGAGACACTGGGATGACACTGGGGGACACAGGGAGGCACATGGGGGGACAATGGGGAGACACTGGGGGACACTGGGGTGACACTGGGAGACACTGGGGAGACACTGGGGGACACTGGGAGGTGCTGGGGGACACAGGGAGACACTTGGGGACACTGGGATGACACTGGGGGACACAGGGAGGGACATGGGGGACACTGGGGGATAATGGTGTATGCTGGAGGACACTGGGGGACAATGGGGAGACACCGGGGGACACAGGGAGGTGCTGGGGGACACTGGGGGACACTGGGAGGACACTGGGGGGACACAGGGAGGGACATGGGGGGACACTGGGGGACAATGGGGAGACACTGGGGGACACTGGGATGTGCTGGGGGACACTGGGAGACACTGGGATGACACTGGGGGACACAGGGAGGCACATTGGGGGACACTGGGAGACACTGGGGAGACACTGGGGGACACTGGGAGGTGCTGGGGGACACTGGGAGACACTGGGATGACACTGGGGGACACAGGGAGGCACATGGGGGGACACTGGGGATACACTGGGAGACACTGGGGAGACACTGGGGGACACTGGGAGGTGCTGGGGGACACTGGGAGACACTGGGGAGACACTAGGGAGACACTGGGGGACACTGGGAGGTGCTGGGGGACACTGGGAGACACCGGGATGACACTGGGGGACACAGGGAGGCACATGGGGGGACACTGGGGGACAATAGGGAAACACTGGGGGACACTGGGGAGACACTAGGGAGACACTGGGGGACACTGGGAGGTGCTGGGGGACACTGGGAGAGACTGGGATGACACTGGGGGACACAGGGAGGCACATGGGGGGACACTGGGGTACACTGGGGTATGCTGGAGGACACTGGGGGACAATGGGGAGACACTGCGGGACACTGTGGGACACTGGGAGGTGCTGGGAGACACTGGGGGACACTGGGATGACACTGGGGGACACAGGGAGGCACATGGGGGGACACTGGGGTACACTGGTGTATGCTGGAGGACACTGGGGGACAATGGGGAGACACTGGGGGACACTGGGAGGTGCTGGGGGACACTGGGAGACACTGGAGAGACACTGGGGGACACTGGGAGACACTGGGATGACACTGGGGGACACTGGGAGGACACTGGGAGACACTGGGCGACACTGGGAGGACACTGGGGAGACACTGGGAGACACTGGGGAGACACTGGGGGACACTGGGAGGTGCTGGGGGACACTGGGAGACACTGAGTGACACTGGGATGACACTGGGGGACACAGGGAGGGACATGGTGGGACAATGGGGAGACTCTGGGGGACACTGGGGAGACACTGGGGGACACTGGGGAGACACTGGGAGGTGCTGGGAGACACTGGGGGACACTGGGAGGTGCTGGGGGACACTGGGAGACACTGTGGAGACACTGTGGGGACACTGGGAGACTCTGGGGGACACAGGGAGGTGCTGGGGGACACTGGGAGACACTGGGGAGACACTGAGTGACACTGGGATGACACTGGGGGACACAAGGAGGGACATGGGGGGACAGTGGGGTGTGCTGGAGGACATGAGGGGACACTGGGGAGACACTGGGGGACACTGGGAGGCGCTGGGGGACACTGGGAGACACTGGCGAGACACTGTGTGACACTGGGATGACACTGGGGGACACAGGGTGGGACATGGGGGGACAATGGGGAGACTCTGGGGGACACTGGGGAGACACTGGGGGACACTGGGGAGACACTGGGAGGTCCTGGGAGACACTGGGGGAGACTGGGAGGTGCTGGGGGACACTGGGAGACACTGTGGAGACACTGGGGGGACACTGGGAGACACTGGGGGACACAGGGAGGGACATGGGGGGACACTGGGGGACAATGGGGAGACACTGGGGAACACTGGGGAGACACTGGGATGACACTGGGGGACACAGGGAGGCACATGAGGGGACACTGGGGGACACTGGGAAACACTGGGGAGACACTGGGGAGACACTGGGGGACACTGGGAGGTGCTGGGGGACACTGGGAGACACTTGGGGACACTGGGATGACACTGGGGGACACAGGGAGGGACATGGGGGGACACTGGGGGATAATGGCGTATGCTGGAGGACACTGGGGGACAATGGGGAGACACCGGGGGACACAGGGAGGTGCTGGGGGACACTGGGGGATACTGGGAGGACACTGGGGGGACACAGGGAGGCACATTGGGGGACACTGGGAGACACTGGGGAGACACTGGGGGACACTGGGAGGTGCTGGGGGACACTGGGAGACACTGGGATGACACTGGGGGACACAGGGAGGCACATTGGGGGACACTGGGAGACACTGGGGAGACACTGGGGGACACTGGGAGGTGCTGGGGGACACTGGGAGACACTGGGATGACACTGGGGGACACAGGGAGGCACATGGGGGGACACTGGGGAGACACTGGGAGATACTGGGGAGACACTGGGGGACACTGGGAGGTGCTGGGGGACACTGGGAGACAGTGGGGAGACACTAGGGAGACACTGGGGGACACTGGGAGGTGCTGGGGGACACTGGGAGACACCGGGATGACACTGGGGGACACAGGGAGGCACATGGGGGGACACTGGGGGACAATAGGGAAACACTAGGGGACACAGGGGAGACACTAGGGAGACACTTGGGGACACTGGTATGACACTGGGGGACACAGGGAGGGACATGGGGGGACACTGGGGGATAACGGCGTATGCTGGAGGACACTGGGGGACAATGGGGAGAAACCGGGGGACACAGGGAGGTGCTGGGGGACACTGGGGGACACTGGGAGGACACTGGGGGGACACAGGGAGGGACATGGGGGGACACTGGGGGACAATGGGGAGACACTGGGGGACACTGGGATGTGCTGGGGGACACTGGGAGACACTGGGATGACACTGGGGGACACAGGGAGGCACATTGGGGGACACTGGGAGACACTGGGGAGACACTGGGGGACACTGGGAGGTGCTGGGGGACACTGGGAGACACTGGGATGACACTGGGGGACACAGGGAGGCACATGGGGGGACACTGGGGAGACACTGGGAGACACTGGGGAGACACTGGGGGACACGGGGAGGTGCTGGGTGTCACTGGGAGACACTGGGGAGACACTAGGGAGACACTGGGGGACACTGGGAGGTGCTGGGGGACACTGGGAGACACCGGGATGACACTGGGGGACACAGGGAGGCACATGGGGGGACACTGGGGGACAATAGGGAAACACTGGGGGACACTGTGGAGACACTAGGGAGACACTGTGGGACACTGGGAGGTGCTGGGGGACACTGGGAGAGACTGGGATGACACTGGGGGACACAGGGAGGCACATGGGGGGACACTGGGGTACACTGGGGTATGCTGGAGGACACTGGGGGACAATGGGGAGACACTGGGGGACACTGGGGGACACTGGGAGGTGCTGGGAGACACTGGGGGACACTGGGATGACACTGGGGGACACAGGGAGGCACATGGGGGGACACTGGGGTACACTGGGGTATGCTGGAGGACACTGGGGGACAATGGGGAGACACTGGGGGACACTGGGAGGTGCTGGGGGACACTGGGAGACACTGGAGAGAAACTGGGGGACACTGGGAGACACTGGGGGACACAGGGAGGGACATGGGGGGACACTGGGGGACAATGGGGAGACACTGGGGGACACTGGGGAGACGCTGGGATGACACTGGGGGACACAGGGAGGCACATGAGGGGACACTGGGGGACACTGGGAGACACTGGGGGGACACTGGGAGACACTGGGGTACACTGGGGTATGCTGGAGGACACTGGGGGACAATGGGGAGACACTGGGGGACAGTGGGAGACACTGGGGGACACTGGGAGGTGCTGGGGGACACTGGGAGACACTGGAGAGACACTGGGGGACACTGGGAGACACTGGGATGACACTGGGGGACACTGGGAGGACACTGGGAGACACTGGGCGACACTGGGAGGACACTGGGGAGACACTGGGAGACACTGGGGAGACACTGGGGGACACTGGGAGGTGCTGGGGGACATTGGGAGACACTGAGTGACACTGGGATGACACTGGGGGACACAGGGAGGGACATGGTGGGACAATGGGGAGACTCTGGGGGACACAGGGGAGACACTGGGGGACACTGGGGAGACACTGGGAGGTGCTGGGAGACACTGGGGGACACTGGGAGGTGCTGGGGGACACTGGGAGACGCTGTGGAGACACTGGGGGGACACTGGGAGACACTGGGGGACACAGGGAGGTGCTGGGGGACACTGGGAGACACTGGGGAGACACTGAGTGACACTGGGATGACACTGGGGGACACAAGGAGGGACATGGGGGGACAGTGGGGTGTGCTGGAGGACATGAGGGGACACTGGGGAGACACTGGGGGACACTGGGAGGTGCTGGGGGACACTGGGAGACACTGGCGAGACAC
The DNA here is from genome assembly GCA_028020825.1 of Podargus strigoides. NCBI lineage: Eukaryota > Metazoa > Chordata > Aves > Caprimulgiformes > Podargidae > Podargus > Podargus strigoides. The sequence continues at coordinate 188,007 of JAQJZH010000086.1, read as the reverse complement.
TGTGTGACACTGGGATGACACTGGGGGACACAGGGAGGGACATGGGGGGACAATGGGGAGACTCTGGGGGACACTGGGGAGACACTGGGGGACACTGGGGAGACACTGGGAGGTCCTGGGAGACACTGGGGGAGACTGGGAGGTGCTGGGGGACACTGGGAGACACTGTGGAGACACTGGGGGGACACTGGGAGACACTGGGGGACACAGGGAGGGACATGGGGGGACACTGGGGGACAATGGGGAGACACTGGGGGACACTGGGGAGACACTGGGATGACACTGGGGGACACAGGGAGGCACATGAGGGGACACTGGGGGACACTGGGAGACACTGGGGGGACACTGGGAGACACTGGGGTACACTGGGGTATGCTGGAGTACACTGGGGGACAATGGGGAGACACTGGGGGACAGTGGGAGACACTGGGGGACACTGGGTGACACTGGGGAGACACTGGGGGACACTGGGAGGTGCTGGGGGACACTGGGAGACACTGGGATGACACTGGGGGACACTGGGAGACACAGGGGGATACTGGGAGGACAGTGGGGGGACACTGGGAGACACTGGGGGACACTGGGGGCACTGGGATATGCTGGAGGACACTGGGAGACACAGGGTGGACAGTGGGGTGACACTGGGGAACACATGGGGACACTGGGGGACACTGGGAGGACACTGGGAGACACTGGGTGGACACTGGGAGGACACTGGGAGACACTGGGGTGTGGAGCCATATTTGCACCAGAAGCGTCAAGGACATCTCGACCTTGGAACCTGCAAGCCCTGGGCTGGGAGGAGCTGGGTGCAGCAGGGAAACAGCAGAAGAAGGTGTTTTAATTACAGAAATGTTCCATGTAACTGTGCTGGGTTACAATGTGTTCTGTTACCAGGAGCCGTTGGAGCCTGGCGCCGGGGTTCCTTGCCCCCACCCCCCGGGACTGTTCTTCTGTCAATGCGCCCATCAGGGCCTTGCCCCAGCACTCACCATCTCTTTGTGAGATGCCCCGGCCAGGGGGGGAGGGGTGGAGCCAAGCATTCCCGCCGGAGATATTTGGGGTTTGGAGCAGCGCTCGGGGCCTTACCCGCTGGGATCCCAGGGGACAGGGACTGCACCGCGGCCGGATTTCGGAGGAGGACCAGTTTTCTTTTCTACAAGATCACCGCTTCAACGGGATCACTTAAAAGAGAACTGCAGCTGCCACCGAAATCGGATTGCTCAGACTTTGTTTTCTTTTCCTACGGACCACCGCTTTAACCGGACCATTTCGGAGAGAGCTGCAGCTGCCCCTGGATCGGACTGGTACCAGCACCCTGCCCGGCAGGGGCCAGGTTGTACCCCTGACTCTGTCGGGCCTGTAACCAGTTCCTCTGTATTATAGTTTTGTTGTATACATTAGTAAAAACTGTTATTCCCATTTCCTCATATCTTTGCCTGAAAGCCCCTTAATTTCAATTCTATAACAATTCGGAGGGGAGGGGGTTGTATTTCTCTGTTCCAAGGGGGGCTCCTGCCCTCCTTAGCACACACCTGGCTTTCAAACCGGGGACAATGGGTTGAGATCGTTTCGGCCCCAAGACCTTGTTAGGAATCGACGGAGGGACACTGCACTCTCATACGAGCTCGGCAGAACTCGTTTATTAATCAAAAGGCTGCGTTTTTTATACACTTCCTAATGAGCTCCTTATTGGCTACTGCAACATTTAAACCAAACCCCCCTGGAAAGTCCCCAAAGTCCCCAACTGTTACATGAAACATTTCTGTAATTAAATAAAATTTAATTTAAATTGAATTAAAACACCTTCTTTTGCTGTTTCCCTGCTGCACCCAGCTCCTCCCAGCCCAGGGCTTGCAGGTTCCAAGGTCGAGATGTCCTTGAGGCTTCTGTTGCAAATATGGCTCCAGACCCCAGTGTCTCCCAGTGTCCCCCAGTGTCTCCCCATTGTCCCCCCATGTGCCTCCCTGTGTCCCCCAGTGTCATCCCAGTGTCTCCCAGTGTCCCCCAGCACCTCCCAGTGTCCCCCAGTGTCTCCCCAGTGTCTCCCAGTGTCTCCCCAATGTCCCCCAGTGTCTCCCCATTGTCCCCCCATGTGCCTCCCTGTGTCCCCCAGTGTCATCCCAGTCTCTCCCAGTGTCCCCCAGCACCTCCCAGTGTCCCCCAGTGTCTCCCAGCACCTCCCAGTGTCCCCCAGTGTCCCCTCATGTGCCTCCCTGTGTCCCCCAGTGTCATCCCAGTGTCTCCCAGTGTCCCCCAGCACCTCCCAGTGTCCCCCAGTGACTCCCAAGTGTCTCCCAGTGTCTCCCCAGTGTCCCCCAGAGTCTCCCCATTGTCCCCCCATGTCCCTCCCTGTGTCCCCCAGTGTCCCCCAGTGTCATCCCAGTGTCTCCCAGTGTCCCCCAGCACCTCCCAGTGTCTCCCCAGTGTCCCCTCATGTCCTCCAGCATACCCCAGTGTCCCCCAGTGTCCCCCCATGTCCCTCCCTGTGTCCCCCAGTGTCATCCCAGTGTCCCCCAGTGTCTCCCAGTGTCCCCCCATGTCCCTCCCTGTGTCCCCCAGTGTCATCCCAGTGTCCCCCTGCACCTCCCAGTGTCACTCAGTGTCCCCCAGTGTCCTCCCAGTGTCCCCCAGCGTCACTCAGTGTCATCCCAGTGTCATCCCAGTGTCTCCCAGTGTCCCCCTGCACCTCCCAGTGTCACTCAGTGTCCCCCAGTGTCTCCCAGTGTCCCCCAGCACCTCCCTGTGTCCCCCAGTGTCCCCCAGTGTCTCCCCAGTGTCTCCCAGTGTCTCCCCAGTGTCCCCCAGTGTAGGAATCGACGGAGGGACACTGCACTCTCAGATGAGCTCGGCAGAACTCGTTTATTAGTCAAAAGGCTGCGTTTTTTATACACTTCCTAATGAGCTCCTTATTGGTTACTGCAACATTTACACCAAACCCCCCTGGAAAGTCCCCAAAGTCCCCAACTGTTACATGGAACATTTCTGTAATTAAATTTAATTTAATTTAATTTAAATTTAAATTAAATTAAACACCTTCTTTTGCTGTTTCCCTGCTGCACCCAGCTCCTCCCAGCCCAGGGCTTGCAGGTTCCAAGGTCGAGATGTCCTTGAGGCTTCTGTCGCAAATATGGCTCCACACCCCAGTGTCCCCCAGTGTCCTCCCAGTGTCCCCCAGTGTCTACCAGTGTCCTCCCAGTGTCCCCCAGTGTCATCCCAGTGTCTCCCAGTGTCCCCCAGTGTCTCTCCAGTGTCTCCCAGTGTCCCCCCAGTGTCCTCCCAGTGTCCCCCAGTGTCTCCCAGTGTCCCCCCAGTGTCCTCCCAGTGTCCCCCAGTGTCATCCCAGTGTCACTCAGTGTCCCCCAGTGTCCTCCCAGTGTCCTCCCAGTGTCCCCCAGTGTCACTCAGTGTCATCCCAGTGTCTCCCAGTGTCCCCCAGCACCTCCCAGTGTCCCCCAGTGTCTCCCAGTGTCCCCCAGTGTCCCCTCATGTGCCTCCCTGTGTCCCCCAGTGTCATCCCAGTGTCTCCCAGTGTCCCCCAGCACCTCCCAGTGTCCCCCAGTGTCCCCCAGTGTCCCCTCATGTGCCTCCCTGTGTCCCCCAGTGTCATCCCAGTGTCTCCCACTGTCCCCCAGCACCTCCCAGTGTCCCCCAGTGTCTCCCAGTGTCCCCTCATGTGCCTCCCTGTGTCCCCCAGTGTCATCCCAGTGTCTCCCAGTGTCCCCCTGCACCTCCCAGTGTCACTCAGTGTCCCCCAGTGTCTCCCAGTGTCCCCCCAGTGTCCTCCCAGTGTCCCCCAGTGTCTCCCAGCACCTCCCAGTGTACCCCTGTGTCCCCCAGTGCCATCCCAGTGTCACTCAGTGTCTTCCCAGTGTCTCCCAGTGTCCTCCAGCATACCCCAGCGTACCCCAGTGTCCCCCAGTGTCCCCCAACACCTCCCAGTGTCCCCCCCATGACCCCCAGTGTCCCCACGTGTCCCCCATGTTCCCCAGCATCACCCCAGTACAATCACAGTGTCCCCCCAGTGTTCCCCAGTGTCCCACCTGTGTCTTCCAGTGTCTCTCCATGGCCGTACCTGTGTCCCCCATGTTCCCCAGTGTCACCCCAGTATAACCCCAGTGTCCCCCCTGTGTCCCCCCAGTGTCACCCCAGTGTCCCACCTGTGTCTTCCAGTGTCCCTCCATCGCCCTACCTGTGTCCCCCATGTTCCCCAGTGTCACCCCTGTGTCTCCCAGTGTCCTCCAGCGTATCCCAGTGTCCCCCCATGTCCCTCCCTCTGTCCCCCAGCACCTCCTAGTGTCCCCCAGTGTCTCCCAGAACCTCCCAGTGTCCCCCAGTGTCCCCTCATGTGCCTCCCTGTGTCCCCCAGTGTCATCGCAGTGTCTCCCAGTGTCTCCCCAGTGTCCCCCAGAGTCTCCCCATTGTCCCCCCATGTGCCTCCCTGTGTCCCCCAGTGTCATCCCAGTGTCTCCCAGTGTCCCCCAGCACCTCCCAGTGTCCCCCAGTGTCTCCCCAGTGTCTCCCCAGTGTCCCCCAGTGTCTCCCTATTGTCCCCCAGTGTCCCCCCATGTGCCTCTTGTGTCTCCCAGTGTCCCCCATGTTCCCCAGCACCACCCCAGTATAATCCCAGTGTCCCCCCAGTGTTCCCCAGTGTCCCCCAATATCCCCCCAGTGACCCTGTGTGTCCCCCAGTGTCCCCCCATGTCCCTCCCTGTGCCCCCCCATGTCCCTCAGTGTCACCCAGTGTCCCCTCTGTGTTCCCCAGTGCTCTCCAGTGTCCTGCCAGTGTCCCCGTGTGTCCCCCAGTGTCCCCCCTGTGTCTCCCAGTGTCCTCCAGTGTACCCCCATGTCCCTCCCAGTGTCCCCCAGTGTCTCCCCAGTGTCCCCCAGTGTCTCCCCTGTGTCCCCCAGAGTCTCCCCATTGTCCCCCCATGTCCCTCCCTGTGTCCCCCAGTGTCATCCCAGTGTCACTCAGAGTCTCCCCAGTGTCCCCCAGCACCTCCCAGTGTCCCCCAGTGTCTCCCCAGTGTCCCCCAGTGTCTCCCCATTGTCCCCCCATGTGCCTCCCTGTGTCCCCCAGTGTCATCCCAGTGTCTCCCAGTGTCCCCCAGCACCTCCCAGTGTCCCCCAGTGTCTCCCCAGTGTCCCCTCATGTCCTCCAGCATACCCCAGTGTCCCCTAGTGTCCCCCCATGTCCCTCCCTGTGTCCCCCAGTGTCATCCCAGTGTCACTCAGTGTCTCCCCAGTGTCCCCCAGAGTCTCCCCATTGTCCCCCCATGTCCCTCCCTGTGTCCCCCAGTGTCATCCCAGTGTCATCCCAGTGTCTCCCAGTGTCCCCCAGCACCTCCCAGTGTCCCCCAGTGTCTCCCCAGTGTCACCCAGTGTCCCCCAACACCTCCCAGTGTCCCCCCCATGACACCCAGTGTCCCCCCGTGTCCCCCATGTTCCCCAGCATCACCCCAGTACAATCCCAGTGTCCCCCCAGTGTTCCCCAGTGTCCCCCAATATCCCCCCAGTGACCCTGTGTGTACCCCAGTGTCCCCCCATGTCCCTCCCTGTGCCCCCCCATGTCCCTCAGTGTCACCCAGTGTCCCCTCTGTGTTCCCCAGTGCTCCCCAGTGTCCTGCCAGTGTCCCCGTGTGTCCCCCAGTGTCCCCCCTGTGTCTCCCAGTGTCCTCCAGTGTACCCCCATGTCCCTCCCAGTGCCCTCCCAGTGTCCCCCAGTGACCCCCCTGTGTCTTCTAGTGTACCCCAGCACCTCCCAGTGTCCCCCTGTGTCCCCCAGTGTCCCCCAGTGTCATCCCAGTGTCTCCCAGTGTCCCCCAGCACCTCCCAGTGTCCCCCAGTGTCTCCCAGCACCTCCCAGTGTCCCCCAGTGTCCCCTCATGTGCCTCCCTGTGTCCCCCAGTGTCATCCCAGTGTCTCCCAGTGTCCCCCAGCACCTCCCAGTGTCCCCCAGTGTCTCCCCAGTGTCTCCCAGTGTCTCTCCAGTGTCCCCCAGAGTCTCCCCATTGTCCCCCCATGTCCCTCCCTGTGTCCCCCAGTGTCATCCCAGTGTCACTCAGTGTCTCCCAGTGTCCCCCAGTGTCTCCCCAGTGTCTCCCAGTGTACTCCAGCATACCCCAGCGTACCCCAGTGTCCCCCAGTGTCCCCCAACACCTCCCAGTGTCCCCCCCATGACCCCCAGTGTCCCCCCGTGTCCCCCATGTTTCCCAGCATCACCCCAGTACAATCCTAGTGTCCCCCCAGTGTTCCCCAGTGTCCCCCCTGTGTCCCCCCAGTTTCACCCCAGTGTCCCACCTGTGTCTTCCAGTGTCCCTCCATGGCCCTACCTGTGTCCCCCATGTTCCCCAGTGTCACCCCAGTATAACCCCAGTGTCCCCCCTGTGTCTCCCAGTGTCCTCCAGCATACCCCAGTGTCCCCCCATGTCCCTCCCTGTGTCCCCTCTCTGTCCCCCAGTGTCACCCCAGTGTCCCCCAGCACCTCCCAGTGTCCTTCTGTGCCCCCAGTGTCCCCCATGTTCACCAGTGTCACCCCAGTATAACCCCAGTGTCCCCCAGTGTCACCCCTGTGTTTTCCAGTGTGCTCCACACCTCCCAGTGTCCCCCAGGGTCCCCCCTGTGTCTCCCAGTGTCCTCCAACATACCCCCATGTCCCTCCCAGTGTCCTCCCAGTGTCCCCCAGTGACCCCCCTGTGTCTTCTAGTGTACCCCAGCACCTCCCAGTGTCCCCTTGTGTCCCCCAGTGTCCCCCAGTGTCACCCCAGTGTCCCACCTGTCTCCCAGTGTCCCCCAATGTCCCTGCCAGTGTCCCCCTGTGTCCCCCATGTTCCCCAGTGTCACCCCAGTATAACCCCAGTGTCCCCCCACATCCCTCCCTGTGTCCCCCTGTGTCTTCCAGTGTACCCCAGCACCTCCCAGTGTCCCCCAGTGTCCTCCCAGTGTCCCCCAGTGTCCCCCCAGTGTGTGTCCCCCGCCCAATTTCTGTCCCATTTTGGGCCTGTTTCGGGTTATTTTGGGTGGTTTGGGGCATTTGAGGGGTTTTGGGTGCATTTTTTGGGAATGTGGGACATTTTAGGGAGATTGGGGTCCCCTCACACATTGGGGTCCACCCCATTGAGGTTCCGTGCCCCCCCAGATATTGGGGCACCCTCACAAATATTAGGATCCCCTCACAGACATTGGGGTCCCTCCCTGGAAATGGGGTCCCCCAAGGACACTCATGGTCCCCTCATTGACATTGGGGTCCCCCCTTGGCATTGGGGTCCCATCACAGAAATTGGGGTCCCTCCCTGGACACTGGGGTCACCCCCAGACATTGGGGTCCCCTCACAGACATTGGGCACCGCCCCCCGGCCATTGGGGTCCCGTTCTTGGCATTGGGGTCCCCTCACGCTCATTGGGGTCCCCTCCCCAGCCACTGGGTCCCTCCCCGGATCTTGGGGTCCCGTCATTAATATTGGGGTTCCCTTACAGACATTGGGTTCCCCTCTGAGACATTGGGGTTCCTCCCCTGGTTATTGGGGTCCTATCATGGACACCGGGGCTCCCCAGTAGACATTGGGGTCCCCTCGCAGGTACTGGGGTTCCCACATGGACATTGAGGTCCCCCCGTGGACATTGGGGCCCCCTCACAGACATTGGGGTCCCTCCCTGGACGTTGGGGTCCCCCAAGGACACTCATGGTCCCCTCATTGACATTGGGGTCCCTCCTGGACATTGGGGTCCCCTCACAGACATTGGGCACCGCCCCACAACCATTGGGGTCCCGTTCTTGACATTGGGGTCCCCTCACTCTCATTGGGGTCCCCTCCCCAGCCATTGGGTCCCTCCCCGGGTCTTGGGGTCCCGTCATTAATATTGGGGTCCCCTCACAGACATTGGGGTCCCTCCCTGGACGTTGGGGTCCCCCAAGGACACTCATGGTCCCTTCATTGACATTGGGGTCCCCCCTGGACATTGGGGTCCCATCACTCTCATTGGGGTCCCTTCCCCAGCCATTGGGTCCCTCCCGGGGTCTTGGGGTCCAGTCATTAATATTGGGGTCCCCTCACAGACATTGGGTCCCCCCCTGAGATATTGGGGTTCCCCCCCGGTTATTGGGGTCCTATTACAGACCTTGAGGTTCCCCAGTGGACATTGGGGTCCCCTCACAGATATTGGGGTCCCTCCCTGGACTTGGGGTCCCGCAAGGACACTCATGGTCCCCTCATTGACATTGGGGTCCCCCCTGGACATTGGGGTCCCCTCACAGACATTGGGCACTGCCCCACGGCCGTTGGGGTCCCGTTCTTGACATTGGGGTCCCCTCACTCTCATTGGGGTCCCCTCCCCAGCCATTGGGTCCCTCCCCGGGTCTTGGGGTCCCGTCATTAATATTGGGGTCCCCTCACAGACAATGGGTCCCCCCCTGAGATATTGGGGTTCCCCTCCTGGTTATTGGGGTCCTATCACGGACATTGAGGCTCCCCAGTGGACATTGGGGTCCTCTCACAGATATTGGGGTCCCTCCCTGGACTTGGGGTCCCGCAAGGGCACTCATGGTCCCCTCATTGACATTGGGGTCCCTCTTGGACATTGGGGGCCCCTCACAGACATTGGGCACCGCCCCACGACCGTTGGGGCCCCGTTCTTGGCATTGGGGTCCCCTCACGCTCATTGGGGTCCCCTCCCCAGCCATTGGGTCCCTCCCCGGGTCTTGGGGTCCCGTCATTAATATTGGGGTCCCCTCACAGACATTGGGTCCCCCCCTGAGATATGGGGGTTCCCCTCCTGGTTATTGGGGTCCTATTACGGACATTGAGGCTCCCCAGTGGACATTGGGGTCCCCTCCCAGGTACTGGGGTTCCCACATGGACATTGAGGTCCCCCCGTGGACATTGGGGTCCCCTCACAGACATTGGGGTCCCTCCCTGGACTTGGGGTCCCCCAAGGACACTCATGGTCCCCTCATTGACATTGGGGTCCCCCCTGGACATTGGGGTCCCCTCACAGACATTGGGCACCGCCCCACAACCATTGGGGTGCCGTTCTTGACATTGGGGTCCCCTCACTCTCATTGGGGTCCCCCCTAGCCATTTGGTCCTTCCCCAGATCTTGGGGTCCCGTCATTAATATTGGGGTCCCCTCACAGACATTTGTGGAGCCATATCTGCAACAGTGGCTGACAGAACGAGGCCCCAAGGACATCACGACCTTGGAACCTGCAAGCCATGGACTGAAAGGAGCTGGGTGCAGCAAGTCAACAGCAAGAGGAGATGTTCTAATTACAAAAATGTTTCAAGTTAACTGGTTGGGACTTTCCAGGGGGGGTTTTGGTGTAAATGTTGCAGTAACCAATAAGGAGGGGAAAATTAGGGGCTATCATCTGGGATGCTGTGCTAGACAAGGATAAAACTGCGAAAAAGATGGGAAAACATTGGCGGGTGGTTCATAATGCATTGTCACAGCATTCTATAGAATTGCGTGCAGCTAAGGCGGCACATGAAACTACAGCTAAAAATCAATCCTAGTTAGATCACATGGGCTTGACCGAGACTCCACCTCCCCCGAGGTTCACCTCATTTCTGATGCCTTCGGCTGCCGCAGAGGCACCAGTCCCGTTGGCACCCCCAGAGGAGGAGCTTCCTCCTCCACCTGCCGATGTAGTGGCGAGTGCGGAATCGCCTCCACCGCCCGTGGAGACGAGTTCTAAACCCCATGTACATGATCAAGGTACTCCCACACCTATGGAATCAATAACTTGAACGTGACCCTTGCGTGGGACCCACAAGAATTAGAACTCCTGGGGTCCCAATCCATTGGTGACAATACAGAAAATTGGACCCAAACCTGCTTTGTGTTTGGAAATCAATCTCAGACAGTTCGATTGGGGAAGGGGCATTCCCAGCAATGCAGTAGGAGGGCCGTGCTATTTAGGAAAATTAACTCTATTGTTACCACACCTATGTGTATCTTATAGTAGCAGTAGTTATGCTAAGGCTCTTAGGGCCTGCTTTTGGGAAAGGGATTTTGTAACTTAGCAGATACCTAGAAATATGTGCATGCAGATGTATTTCTTTATCTTATCCCTAAGAGTGTACCCTATTATCTTATGCACCTGGAGGGGATATCTTGTGCCCTGGGTCGAGGCCTGGAACATGTCAAACTTAATGACTAGATAGATTTCTGTGAAGGCATCTCTTTGATGTATGATCATGGCAGCAATATATCTGTCAAACATTATCAATAATTAATGAGGGAGTTTTGTCTCGTTAAGCAGTTTCACACGATATAAACCTGTGTAATTGGACTGAAAGAGGGGGCTCTGACTTTGGACAATGTCCTCAGGCTCCCGGGCCCTCAATAAAGCACCACAGAAATGACTTCGGTTCTCTGTGTTTCTTCGGACCGGGCAACACCCCCATGTGCCTCCCTGTGTCCCCCAGTGTCATCGCAGTGTCTCCCAGTGTCCCCCAGCACCTCCCAGTGTCCCCCAGTGTTTCCCCAGTATCTCCCACTGTCTCCCCAGTGTCCCCCAGAGTCTCCCCATTGTCCCCCCATGTCCCTCCCTGTGTCCCCCAGTGTCATCCCAGTGTCACTCAGTGTCTCCCAGTGTCCCCCAGCACCTCCCAGTGTCCCCCAGTGTCTCCCAGCACCTCCCAGTGTCCCCCAGTGTCCCCTCATGTGCCTCCCTGTGTCCCACAGTGTCATCCCAGTGGCTCCCAGTGTCCCCCAGCACCTCCCAGTGTCCCCCAGTGTCTCCCCAGTGTCTCCCAGTGTCTCCCCAGTGTCCCCCAGAGTCTCCCCATTGTCCCCCCATGTCCCTCCCTGTGTCCCCCAGTGTCATCCCAGTGTCACTCAGTGTCCCCCAGTGTCCCCCAGTGTCTCCCCAGTGCCTCCCAGTGTCTCCCCAGTGTCCCCCAGTGTCTCCCCATTGTCCCCCCATGTCCCTCCCTGTGTCCCCCAGTGTCATCCCAGTGTCTCCCAGTATCCCCCAGCACCTCCCAGTGTCCCCCAGTGTCACCCCAGTGTCCACCCTGTGTCTCCCAGTGTCCTCCAGCATATCCCAGTGTCCCCCAGTGTCACCCACACTCATTGGGTCCCCTCCAGCCATTTGGTCCTTCCCCAGATCTTGGGGTCCCGTCATTAATATTGGGGTCCCCTCAGAGCCACTGGGTTCCCCCCAAGGCATTGGGGTTCCCCCCCTGGTTATTGGGGTCCTATCATGGACATTGGGGTTCCCCAGTAGACATTGGGGTCCCCTCCCAGGTACTGGGGTTCCCACATGGACATTGAGGTCCCCCCGTGGACACTGGTGTCCCCTCACAGATATTGGGGTCCCTCCCTGGACGTTGGGGTCCCCCAAGGACACTCATGGTCCCCTCATTGACATTGGGGTCCCCCCTTGGCATTTTGATTTCTTCACAGACATTGGGGTCCCCTCACAGACATTGGGGCTCTCCCCCTGGACATTGGGGTTCCCCTGGACATTGGGGTCCCATCACAGACATTGGGCACCGCCCCACGACCGTTGGGGTCCCGTTCTTGGCATTGGGGTCCCCTCACGCTCATTGGGGTCCCCTCCCCAGCCATTGGGTCCCTCCCCGGGTCTTGGGGTCCCATCATTAATATTGGGGTTCCCTTACAGACATTGGGTTCCCCTCTGAGACATTGGGGTTCCTCCCCTGTATATTGGGGTCCTATCATGGACACCGGGGCTCCCCAGTAGACATTGGGGTCCCCTCGCAGGTACTGGGGTTCCCACATGGACATTGAGGTCCCCCCGTGGACATTGGGGTCCCCTCACAGACATTGGGGTTCCCCCCGGATATTGGGGTCCCCCCTGGCCATTGGGATCCCGTTCTTGGCATTGGGGTCCCCTCACTCTCATTGGGGTCCCCCCCAGCCATTTGGTCCTTCCCCAGATCTTGGGGTCCCATCATTAATATTGGGGTCCCCTCACAGACATTGGGGTCCATCCCAGACACTGAGGTTCTGCGCCTTCCCCCAGGATATTGGGGCACCCTCACAAATATTGGGGTCCCCTCACAGACATTTGTGGAGCCGTATCTGCAACAGTGGCTGACAGAACGAGGCCCCAAGGACATCACGACCTTGGAACCTGCAAGCCATGGACTGAAAGGAGCTGGGTGCAGCAAGTCAACAGCAAGAGGAGATGTTCTAATTACAAAAATGTTTCAAGTTAACTGGTTGGGACTTTCCAGGGGGGGTTTTGGTGTAAATGTTGCAGTAACCAATAAGGAGGGGAAAATTAGGGGCTATCATCTGGGATGCTGTGCTAGACAAGGATAAAACTGCGAAAAAGATGGGAAAACATTGGCGGGTGGTTCATAACGCATTGTTACAGCATTCTATAGAATTGCGTGCAGCTAAGGCGGCACATGAAACTACAGCTAAAAATCAATCCTAGTTAGATCACATGGGCTTGACCGAGACTCCACCTCCCCCGAGGTTCACCTCATTTCTGATGCCTTCGGCTGCCGCAGAGGCACCAGTCCCGTTGGCACCCCCAGAGGAGGAGCTTCCTCCTCCACCTGCCGATGTAGTGGCGAGTGCGGAATCGCCTCCACCGCCCGTGGAGACGAGTTCTAAACCCCATGTACATGATCAAGGTACTCCCACACCTATGGAATCAATAACTTGAACGTGACCCTTGCGTGGGACCCACAAGAATGAGAACTCCTGGGGTCCCAATCCATTGGTGACAATACAGAAAATTGGACCCAAACCTGCTTTGTGTTTGGAAATCAATCTCAGACAGTTCGATTGGGGAAGGGGCATTCCCAGCAATGCAGTAGGAGGGCCGTGCTATTTAGGAAAATTAACTCTATTGTTACCACACCTATGTGTATCTTATAGTAGCAGTAGTTATGCTAAGGCTCTTAGGGCCTGCTTTTGGGAAAGGGATTTTGTAACTTAGCAGATACCTAGAAATATGTGCATGCAGATGTATTTCTTTATCTTATCCCTAAGAGTGTACCCTATTATCTTATGCACCTGGAGGGGACATCTTGTGCCCTGGGTCGAGGCCTGGAACATGTCAAACTTAATGACTAGATAGATTTCTGTGAAGGCATCTCTTTGATGTATGATCATGGCAGCAATATATCTGTCAGACATTATCAATAATTAATGAGGGAGTTTTGTCTCGTTAAGCAGTTTCACACGATATAAACCTGTGTAATTGGACTGAAAGAGGGGGCTCTGACTTTGGACAATGTCCTCAGGCTCCCGGGCCCTCAATAAAGCACCACATAAATGACTTCGGTTATTTGTGTTTCTTCGGACCGGGCAACACCCCCATGTGCCTCCCTGTGTCCCCCAGTGTCATCGCAGTGTCTCCCAGTGTCCCCCAGCACCTCCCAGTGTCCCCCAGCGTCTCCCAGTGTCCCCCCAGTGTCCTCCCAGTGTCCCCCAGAGTCTCCCCATTGTCCCCCAGTGTCCCCCCATGTCCCTCCCTGTGTCCCCCAGTGTCATCCCAGTGTCACACAGTGTCTCGCCAGTGTCTCCCAGTGTCCCCCAGCACCTCCCAGTGTCCCCCAGTGTCTCCCCAGTGTCCCCTCATGTCCTCCAGCATACCCCAGTGTCCCCCCATGTCCCTCCTTGTGTCCCCCAGTGTCATCCCAGTGTCACTCAGTGTCTCCCCAGTGTCTCCCAGCGTCCCCCAGCACCTCCCTGTGTCCCCCAGTGTCTCCCAGTGTCCCCCCAGTGTCTCCCCAGTGTCTCCCAGTGTCCCCCAGCACCTCCCAGTGTCCCCCAGTGTCCCCCCATGTGCCTCCCTGTGTCCCCCAGTGTCATCCCAGTGTCTCCCAGTGTCCCCCAGCACCTCCCAGTGTCCCCCAGTGTTTCCCCAGTATCTCCCAGTGTCTCCCCAGTGTCCCCCAGAGTCTCCCCATTGTCCCCCCATGTCCCTCCCTGTGTCCCCCAGTGTCATCCCAGTGTCACTCAGTGTCTCCCAGTGTCCCCCAGCACCTCCCAGTGTCCCCCAGTGTCTCCCAGCACCTCCCAGTGTCCCCCAGTGTCCCCTCATGTGCCTCCCTGTGTCCCACAGTGTCATCCCAGTGGCTCCCAGTGTCCCCCAGCACCTCCCAGTGTCCCCCAGTGTCTCCCCAGTGTCTCCCAGTGTCTCCCCAGTGTCCCCCAGAGTCTCCCCATTGTCCCCCCATGTCCCTCCCTGTGTCCCCCAGTGTCATCCCAGTGTCACTCAGTGTCCCCCAGTGTCCCCCAGTGTCTCCCCAGTGCCTCCCAGTGTCTCCCCAGTGTCCCCCAGTGTCTCCCCATTGTCCCCCCATGTCCCTCCCTGTGTCCCCCAGTGTCATCCCAGTGTCTCCCAGTATCCCCCAGCACCTCCCAGTGTCCCCCAGTGTCACCCCAGTGTCCACCCTGTGTCTCCCAGTGTCCTCCAGCATATCCCAGTGTCCCCCAGTGTCACCCACACTCATTGGGTCCCCTCCAGCCATTTGGTCCTTCCCCAGATCTTGGGGTCCCGTCATTAATATTGGGGTCCCCTCAGAGCCACTGGGTTCCCCCCAAGGCATTGGGGTTCCCCCCCTGGTTATTGGGGTCCTATCATGGACATTGGGGTTCCCCAGTAGACATTGGGGTCCCCTCCCAGGTACTGGGGTTCCCACATGGACATTGAGGTCCCCCCGTGGACACTGGTGTCCCCTCACAGATATTGGGGTCCCTCCCTGGACGTTGGGGTCCCCCAAGGACACTCATGGTCCCCTCATTGACATTGGGGTCCCCCCTTGGCATTTTGATTTCTTCACAGACATTGGGGTCCCCTCACAGACATTGGGGCTCTCCCCCTGGACATTGGGGTTCCCCCTGGACATTGGGGTCCCATCACAGACATTGGGCACCGCCCCACGACCGTTGGGGTCCCGTTCTTGGCATTGGGGTCCCCTCACGCTCATTGGGGTCCCCTCCCCAGCCATTGGGTCCCTCCCCGGGTCTTGGGGTCCCATCATTAATATTGGGGTTCCCTTACAGACATTGGGTTCCCCTCTGAGACATTGGGGTTCCTCCCCTGTATATTGGGGTCCTATCATGGACACCGGGGCTCCCCAGTAGACATTGGGGTCCCCTCGCAGGTACTGGGGTTCCCACATGGACATTGAGGTCCCCCCGTGGACATTGGGGTCCCCTCACAGACATTGGGGTTCCCCCCGGATATTGGGGTCCCCCCTGGCCATTGGGATCCCGTTCTTGGCATTGGGGTCCCCTCACTCTCATTGGGGTCCCCCCCAGCCATTTGGTCCTTCCCCAGATCTTGGGGTCCCATCATTAATATTGGGGTCCCCTCACAGACATTGGGGTCCATCCCAGACACTGAGGTTCTGCGCCTTCCCCCAGGATATTGGGGCACCCTCACAAATATTGGGGTCCCCTCACAGACATTTGTGGAGCCGTATCTGCAACAGTGGCTGACAGAACGAGTTCTCAAGGACATTACGACCTTGGAACCTGCAAGCCATGGACTGAAAGGAGCTGGGTGCAGCAAGTCAACAGCAAGAGGAGATGTTCTAATTACAAAAATGTTTCAAGTTAACTGGTTGGGACTTTCCAGGGGGGGTTTGGTGTAAATGTTGCAGTAGCCAATAAGGAGCTCATTAGGAAGTGTATAAAAATCGCAGCCTGTTGCTCAATAAACGAGTTCTGCCGAGCTCATCTGAGAGTGCAGTGTCCCTGTAGGGAATCGACGGAGGGAGACTGCACACTCAGATGAGCTCGGCAGAACTCGTTTATTGATCAGAAAGCTGCGTTACTTATAGTGAAACTAATTAGCTCATGCATAGTGCAAAAGCTAAGCTCATGATTGGTTAGTTACAGTGTGAGAAATCCCAACCCCTCTGGAAAGTCCCAAAAGTCCCAAAACTGTTGATTGAAATATTTCTGTGTTGAGAGCATCCTCTTGTGCTGCTCACTTGATACATCAGGTTCCTTTCTCAGGCTGACTCGCAAGTTCCAAGGCCGACATGTCCTGGATTCCTCGCTCTGTCAGCCACTGCTGCAAATACGGCTCCACATCTCCCCCGTTTGCTTTTGGTATGGCAAGCATAAGTTCTTGAGACAAACGATTTACATTTTTCATTACACAATTAAAAGCAATTTTGACAATAATTACGATTGCTCAGAGTATTCCTATCCAGCGCAAGCCTTCTTTAACAAGCGAAAGCAGCCATGGTGTCAATCCCCCAAATATGGAAGATAGCCATTTATCAAATGGATTGTTGTTAACAGTGATCTTATTGGGGTGTTGCTTTAGCCAAGATTTTTCTATCCACTCTTGTGTTCCCATCCATCTAGGTGCCGGTGCATTTACCGTCTTTACTGTAACCACACTGTCCGCACTAAGCAAAGTCTCTTGTAACTCCCAATTCTCCTGAACATATGTCCTGGGTTGCAATGTATTCTATTACCAGGAGCCGTTGGAGCCTGGCGCCGGGGTTCCTTGCCTCGCCCCCCGGGACTGTTCTTCTGTCAATGCGCCCATCAGGGCCTTGCCCCAGCACTCACCATCTCTTTGTGAGATGCCCCGGCCAGAGGGGGAGGGGTGGAGCCAAGCATTCCCGCCGGAGATATTTGGGGTTTGGAGCAGCGCTCGGGGCCTTACCCGCTGGGATCCCAGGGGACAGGGACTGCACCGCGGCCGGATTTCGGAGGAGGACCAGTTTTCTTTTCTACAAGATCACCGCTTCAACGGGATCACTTAAAAGAGAACTGCAGCTGCCACCGAAATCGGATTGCTCAGACTTTGTTTTCTTTTCCTACGGACCACCGCTTTAACCGGACCATTTCGGAGAGAACTGCAGCTGCCACTGGATCGGACTGGTACCAGCACCCTGCCCGGCAGGGGCCAGGTTGTACCCCTGACTCTGTCAGGCCTGTAACCAGTTCCTCTGTATTATAGTTTTGTTGTATACATTAGTAAAAACTGTTATTCCCATTTCCTCATATCTTTGCCTGAAAGCCCCTTAATTTCAATTCTATAACAATTCGAGGGGAGGGGGTTGTATTTCTCTGTTCCAAGGGGGGCTCCTGCCTTCCTTAGCACACACCTGGCTTTCAAACCGGGACACTCATACATGGTGCAAAGCTGAGCTCCTTATTGGTTACTGCAACATTTACACCAAAACCCCCCCTGGAAAGTCCCAACCAGTTCACTTGAAACATTTTTGTAATTAGAACATCTCCTCTTGCTGTTGACTTGCTGCCCCCAGCTCCTTTCAGTCCATGGCTTGCAGGTTCCAAGGTCGTGATGTCCTTGGGGCCTCGTTCTGTCAGCCACTGTTGCAGATATGGCTCCACAAATGTCTGTGAGGGGACCCCAATATTTGTGAGGGTGCCCCAATATCCTGGGGGAAGGCGCAGAACCTCAGTGTCTGGGATGGACCCCAATGTCTGTGAGGGGACCCCAATATTAATGATGGGACCCCAAGATCTGGGGAAGGACCAAATGGCTGGAGGGGACCCAATGAGTGTGGGTGACACTGGGGGACACTGGGATATGCTGGAGGACACTGGGAGACACAGGGTGGACACTGGGGTGACACTGGGGGACACTGGGGGGACACTGGGAGGACACTGGGGGGACACTGGGGGACACTGGGGTGTGGAGCCATATTTGCAACAGAAGCCTCAAGACCATCTCGACCTTGGAACCTGCAAGCCCTGGGCTGGGAGGAGCTGGGTGCAGAAGGGAAACAGCAAAAGAAGGTGTTTAATTTAATTTAAATTTAAATTAAATTAATTTTAATTTAATTACACAAATGTTTCATGTAACAGTTGGGGACTTTTGGGACTTTCCAGGGGGGTTTTGGCTTTAAATGTTGCAGTAACCAATAAGGAGCTCAGCTTTGCACCATGTATGAGCTCATTAGGAAGTGTATAAAAAACGCAGCCTTTTACTCAATAAACGAGTTCTGCCGAGCTCGTATGAGAGTGCAGTGTCCCTCCATCGATTCCTACACTGGGGGACACTGGGGGACACTGGGAGGTGCTGGGGAGACACTGAGTGACACTGGGAGGACACTGGGGGGACACTGGGGGACACAGGGGGACACTGGGAGGTGCTGGGAGATACTGGGGGACACTGGGAGGACACTGGGGGACACTGGGAGACACTGGGGAGACACTGAGTGACACTGGGATGACACTAGGGGACACTGGGAGGACACTGGGGGGACACTGGGAGACACTGGGGGACACTGGGAGGACACTGGGGGACACTGGGAGACACTGGGGTGTGGAGCCATATTTGCACCAGAAGCCTCAAGGACATCTCGACCTTGGAACCTGCATGCCCTGGGCTGGGAGGAGCTGGGTGCAGCAGGGAAACAGCAAAAGAAGGTGTTTTAATTTAAATTTAAATTAAATTAAATTAAATTTAATTACAGAAATGTTCCATGTAACAGTTGGGGACTTTGGGGACTTTCCGGGGGGTTTTGGTGTAAATGTTGCAGTAACCAATAAGGAGCTCATTAGGAAGTGTATAAAAAACGCAGCCTTTTGATTAATAAACGAGTTCTGCCGAGCTCGTATGAGAGTGCAGTGTCCCTCCGTCGATTCCTACACTGGGGGACACTGGGGGACACTGGGAGGTGCTGGGGAGACACTGAGTGACACTGGGAGGACACTGGGGGGACACTGGGGGACACAGGGGGACACTGGGAGGTGCTGGGAGATACTGGGGGACACTGGGAGGACACTGTGGGGACACTGGGAGACACTGGGGTGTGGAGCCATATTTGCACCAGAAGCCTCAAGGACATCTCGACCTTGGAACCTGCAAGCGCTGGGCTGGGAGGAGCTGGGTGCAGCAGGGAAACAGCAAAAGAAGGTGTTTTAATTTAATTTAAATTAAATTAAATTTAATTACAGAAATGTTCCATGTAACAGTTGGGGACTTTGGGGACTTTCCGGGGGGTTTTGGTGTAAATGTTGCAGTAAACAATAAGGAGCTCATTAGGAAGTCTATAATAAACGCAGCCTTTTGATTAATAAACGAGTTCTGCCGAGCTCATCTGAGAGTGCAGTGTCCCTCCGTCGATTCCTGCACTGGGGGACACTGGGGGACACTGGGGGACACTGGGAGACACTGCGATGACACTGGGGGACACTGGGATGACACTGGGGAGACACTGGGGGACACTGGGAGGTGCTGGGGGACACTGGGAGACACTGGGATGACACCGGGGGACACAGGGAGGCACATGGGGGGACAATGGGGGACACTGGGGAGACACTGGGAGACACTGGGGAGACACTGGGGGACACTGGGAGGTGCTGGGGGACACTGGGAGACACTGGGATGACACTGGGGGACACAGGGAGGCACATGGGGGGACAATGGGGAGACACTGGGGGACACTGGGGAGACACTGGGAGACACTGGGGAGACACTGGGGGACACTGGGAGGTGCTGGGAGACACTGGGATGACACTGGGGGACACAGGGAGGCACATGGGGGGACAATGGGGAGACACGGGGGGACACTGGGGAGACACTGGGAGACACTGGGGAGACACTGGGGGACACTGGGAGGTGCTGGGGGACACTGGGAGACACTGCGATGACACTGGGGGACACAGGGAGGCACATGAGGGGACACTGGGGGACACTGGGAGGTGCTGGGAGACACTGGGGGACACTGGGAGGTGCTGGGGGACACTGGGAGGGGCTGGGGGACACTGGGAGACACTGGGATGACACCGCGGGACACAGGGAGGCACATGGGGGGACAATGGGAGACACTGGGGGACACTGGGGAGACACTGGGAGACACTGGGGAGACACTGGGGGACACTGGGAGGTGCTGGGGGACACTGGGAGACACTGGGATGACACTGGGGGACACAGGGAGGCACATGGGGGGACAATGGGGAGACACTGGGGGACACTGGGGAGACACTGGGAGACACTGGGGAGACACTGGGGGACACTGGGAGGTGCTGGGGGACACTGGGAGACACTGGGATGACACTGGGGGACACAGGGAGGCACATGGGGGGACAATGGGGAGACACTGGGGGACACTGGGGAGACACTGGGAGACACTGGGGAGACACTGGGAGACACTGGGAGGTGCTGGGGGACACTGGGAGACACTGCGATGACACTGGGGGACACAGGGAGGCACATGAGGAGACACTGGGGGACACTGGGAGGTGCTGGGAGACACTGGGGGACACTGAGAGGTGCTGGGGGACACTCGGAGGTGCTGGGGGACACTGGGAGACACTGGGATGACAGCGGGGGAAACAGGGAGGCACATGGGGGGACAATGGGGAGACACTGGGGGACACTGGGGAGACACTGGGAGACACTGGGGAGACACTGGGGGACACTGGGAGGTGCTGGGGGACACTGGGAGACACTGGGATGACACTGGGGGACACAGGGAGGCACATGTGGGGACAATGGGGAGACACTGGGGGACACTGGGGAGACACTGGGAGACACTGGGGAGACACTGGGGGACACTGGGAGGTGCTGGGGGACACTGGGAGACACTGCGATGACACTGGGGGACACAGGGAGGCACATGAGGGGACACTTGGGGACACTGGGAGGTGCTGGGAGACACTGGGGGACACTGGGAGGTGCTGGGGGACACTGGGAGACACTGGGATGACACCGGGGGACACAGGGAGGCACATGGGGGGACAATGGGGAGACACTGGGAGACACTGGGGAGACACTGGGAGACACTGGGGAGACACTGGGGGACACTGGGAGGTGCTGGGGGACACTGGGAGACACTGCGATGACACTGGGGGACACAGGGAGGCACATGAGGGGACACTGGGGGACACTGGGAGGTGCTGGGAGACACTGGGGGACACTGGGAGGTGCTGGGGGACACTGGGAGACACTGGGATGACACCGCGGGACACAGGGAGGCACATGGGGGGACAATGGGAGACACTGGGGGACACTGGGGAGACACTGGGAGACACTGGGGAGACACTGGGGGACACTGGGAGGTGCTGGGGGACACTGGGAGACACTGGGATGACACTGGGGGACACAGGGAGGCACATGGGGGGACAATGGGGAGACACTGGGGGACACTGGGGAGACACTGGGAGACACTGGGGAGACACAGGGGGACACTGGGAGGTGCTGGGGGACAATGGGAGACACTGGGATGACACTGGGGGACACAGGGAGGCACATGGGGGGACAATGGGGAGACACTGGGGGACACTGGGGAGACACTGGTAGACACTGGGGAGACACTGGGGGACACTGGGAGGTGCTGGGGGACACTGGGAGACACTGCGATGACACTGGGGGACACAGGGAGGCACATGAGGGGACACTGGGGGACACTGGGAGGTGCTGGGAGACACTGGGGGACACTGGGAGGTGCTGGGGGACACTGGGAGACACTGGGATGACACCGCGGGACACAGGGAGGCACATGGGGGGACAATGGGAGACACTGGGGGACACTGGGGAGACACTGGGAGACACTGGGGAGACACTGGGGGACACTGGGAGGTGCTGGGGGACACTGGGAGACACTGGGATGACACTGGGGGACACAGGGAGGCACATGGGGGGACAATGGGGAGACACTGGGGGACACTGGGGAGACACTGGGAGACACTGGGGAGACACAGGGGGACACTGGGAGGTGCTGGGGGACAATGGGAGACACTGGGATGACACTGGGGGACACAGGGAGGCACATGGGGGGACAATGGGGAGACACTGGGGGACACTGGGGAGACACTGGTAGACACTGGGGAGACACTGGGGGACACTGGGAGGTGCTGGGGGACACTGGGAGACACTGCGATGACACTGGGGAACACAGGGAGGCACATGAGGGGACACTGGGGGAGACTGGGAGGTGCTGGGAGACACTGGGGGACACTGGGAGGTGCTGGGGGACACTGGGAGGTGCTGGGGGACACTGGGAGACACTGGGATGACACCGGGGGACACAGGGAGGCACATGGGGGGACAATGGGGAGACACTGGGGGACACTGGGGAGACACTGGGAGACACTTGGGAGACACTGGGGGACACTGGGAGGTGCTGGGGGACACTGGGAGACACTGGGATGACACTGGGGGACACAGGGAGGCACATGGGGGGACAATGGGGAGACACTGGGGGACACTGGGGAGACACTGGGAGACACTGGGGAGACACTGGGGGACACTGGGAGGTGCTGGGGGACACTGGGAGACACTGCGATGACACTGGGGGACACAGGGAGGCACAAGAGGGGACACTGGGGGACACTGGGAGGTGCTGGGAGACACTGGGGGACACTGGGAGGTGCTGGGGGACACTCGGAGGTGCTAGGGGACACTGGGAGACACTGGGATGACAGCGGGGGACACAGGGAGGCACATGGGGGGACAATGGGGAGACACTGGGGGACACTGGGGAGACACTGGGAGACACTGGGGAGACACTGGGGGACACTGGGAGGTGCTGGGGGACACTGGGAGACACTGGGATGACACTGGGGGACACAGGGAGGCACATGGGGGGACAATGGGGAGACACTGGGGGACACTGGGGAGACACTGGGAGACACTGGGGAGACACTGGGGGACACTGGGAGGTGCTGGTGGACACTGGGACACACTGGGATGACACCGGGGGACACAGGGAGGCACATGGGGGGACAATGGGGAGACACTGGGGGACACTGGGGAGACACTGGGAGACACTGGGGAGACACTGGGGGACACTGGGAGGTGCTGGGGGACACTGGGAGACACTGGGATGACACTGGGGGACACAGGGAGGCACATGTGGGGACAATGGGGAGACACTGGGGGACACTGGGGAGACACTGGGAGACACTGGGGAGACACTGGGGGACACTGGGAGGTGCTGGGGGACACTGGGAGACACTGCGATGACACTGGGGGACACAGGGAGGCACATGAGGGGACACTGGGGGACACTGGGAGGTGCTGGGAGACACTGGGGGACACTGGGAGGTGCTGGGGGACACTGGGAGACACTGGGATGACACCGGGGGACACAGGGAGGCACATGGGGGGACAATGGGGAGACACTGGGGGACACTGGAGAGACACTGGGAGACACTGGGGAGGCACTAGGGGACACTGGGAGGTGCTGGGGGACACTGGGAGACACTGGGATGACACCGGGGGACACAGGGAGGCACATGGGGAGACACTGGGGGACACTGGGGAGACACTGGGAGACACTGGGGAGACACTGGGGGACACTGGGAGGTGCTGGGGGACACTGGGAGACACTGGGATGACACTGGGGGACACAGGGAGGCACATGAGGGGACACTGGGGGACACTGGGAGGTGCTGGGGGACACTGGGAGACACTGGGATGACACCGCGGGACACAGGGAGGCACATGGGGGGACAATGGGAGACACTGGGGGACACTGGGGAGACACTGGGAGACACTGGGGAGACACTGGGGGACACTGGGAGGTGCTGGGGGACACTGGGAGACACTGGGATGACACCGGGGGACACAGGGAGGCACATGGGGGGACAATGGGGAGACACTGGGGGACACTGGGGAGACACTCGGAGACACTGGGGAGACACTGGGGGACACTTGGAGGTGCTGGGGGACACTCGGAGACACTGGGATGACACTGGGGGACACAGGGAGGCACATGGGGGGACAATGGGGAGACACTGGGGGACACTGGGGAGACACTGGGAGACACTGGGGAGACACTGGGGGAGACTGGGAGGTGCTGGGGGACACTGGGAGACACTGCGATGACACTGGGGGACACAGGGAGGCACATGAGGGGACACTGGGGGAGACTGGGAGGTGCTGGGAGACACTGGGGGACACTGGGAGACACTGGGGGACACTGGGGAGACACTGGGAGACACTGGGGAGACACAGGGGGACACTGGGAGGTGCTGGGGGACAATGGGAGACACTGGGATGACACTGGGGGACACAGGGAGGCACATGGGGGGACAATGGGGAGACACTGGGGGACACTGGGGAGACACTGGTAGACACTGGGGAGACACTGGGGGACACTGGGAGGTGCTGGGGGACACTGGGAGACACTGCGATGACACTGGGGGACACAGGGAGGCACATGAGGGGACACTGGGGGAGACTGGGAGGTGCTGGGAGACACTGGGGGACACTGGGAGGTGCTGGGGGACACTGGGAGGTGCTGGGGGACACTGGGAGAAACTGGGATGACACCGGGGGACACAGGGAGGCACATGGGGGGACAATGGGGAGACACTGGGGGACACTGGGGAGACACTGGGAGACACTTGGGAGACACTGGGGGACACTGGGAGGTGCTGGGGGACACTGGGAGACACTGGGATGACACTGGGGGACACAGGGAGGCACATGGGGGGACAATGGGGAGACACTGGGGGACACTGGGGAGACACTGGGAGACACTGGGGAGACACTGGGGGACACTGGGAGGTGCTGGGGGACACTGGGAGACACTGCGATGACACTGGGGGACACAGGGAGGCACAAGAGGGGACACTGGGGGACACTGGGAGGTGCTGGGAGACACTGGGGGACACTGGGAGGTGCTGGGGGACACTCGGATGTGCTAGGGGACACTGGGAGACACTGGGATGACAGCGGGGGACACAGAGAGGCACATGGGGGGACAATGGGGAGACACTGGGGGACACTGGGGAGACACTGGGAGACACTGGGGAGACACTGGGGGACACTGGGA
This sequence comes from Podargus strigoides, assembly GCA_028020825.1. NCBI lineage: Eukaryota > Metazoa > Chordata > Aves > Caprimulgiformes > Podargidae > Podargus > Podargus strigoides. Next base: position 163,291 of record JAQJZH010000086.1, on the reverse strand, counting down.
GGTGCTGGGGGGCACTGGGAGACACTGGGATGACACTGGGGGACACAGGGAGGCACATGGGGGGACAATGGGGAGACACTGGGGGACACTGGGGAGACACTGGGAGACACTGGGGAGACACTGGGGGACACTGGGAGGTGCTGGTGGACACTGGGACACACTGGGATGACACCGGGGGACACAGGGAGGCACATGGGGGGACAATGGGGAGACACTGGGGGACACTGGGGAGACACTGGGAGACACTGGGGAGACACTGGGGGACACTGGGAGGTGCTGGGGGACACTGGGAGACACTGGGATGACACTGGGGGACACAGGGAGGCACATGTGGGGACAATGGGGAGACACTGGGGGACACTGGGGAGACACTGGGAGACACTGGGGAGACACTGGGGGACACTGGGAGGTGCTGGGGGACACTGGGAGACACTGCGATGACACTGGGGGACACAGGGAGGCACATGAGGGGACACTGGGGGACACTGGGAGGTGCTGGGAGACACTGGGGGACACTGGGAGGTGCTGGGGGACACTGGGAGACACTGGGATGACACCGGGGGACACAGGGAGGCACATGGGGGGACAATGGGGAGACACTGGGGGACACTGGAGAGACACTGGGAGACACTGGGGAGGCACTAGGGGACACTGGGAGGTGCTGGGGGACACTGGGAGACACTGGGATGACACCGGGGGACACAGGGAGGCACATGGGGAGACACTGGGGGACACTGGGGAGACACTGGGAGACACTGGGGAGACACTGGGGGACACTGGGAGGTGCTGGGGGACACTGGGAGACACTGGGATGACACTGGGGGACACAGGGAGGCACATGAGGGGACACTGGGGGACACTGGGAGGTGCTGGGGGACACTGGGAGACACTGGGATGACACCGCGGGACACAGGGAGGCACATGGGGGGACAATGGGAGACACTGGGGGACACTGGGGAGACACTGGGAGACACTGGGGAGACACTGGGGGACACTGGGAGGTGCTGGGGGACACTGGGAGACACTGGGATGACACCGGGGGACACAGGGAGGCACATGGGGGGACAATGGGGAGACACTGGGGGACACTGGGGAGACACTCGGAGACACTGGGGAGACACTGGGGGACACTTGGAGGTGCTGGGGGACACTCGGAGACACTGGGATGACACTGGGGGACACAGGGAGGCACATGGGGGGACAATGGGGAGACACTGGGGGACACTGGGGAGACACTGGGAGACACTGGGGAGACACTGGGGGAGACTGGGAGGTGCTGGGGGACACTGGGAGACACTGCGATGACACTGGGGGACACAGGGAGGCACATGAGGGGACACTGGGGGAGACTGGGAGGTGCTGGGAGACACTGGGGGACACTGGGAGGTGCTGGGGGACACTGGGAGGTGCTGGGGGACACTGGGAGACACTGGGATGACACCGGGGGACACAGGGAGGCACATGGGGGGACAATGGGGAGACACTGGGGGACACTGGGGAGACACTGGGAGACACTTGGGAGACACTGGGGGACACTGGGAGGTGCTGGGGGACACTGGGAGACACTGGGATGACACCGGGGGACACAGGGAGGCACATGGTGGGACAATGGGGAGACACTGGGGGACACTGGGGAGACACTGGGAGACACTGGGGAGACACTGGGGGACACTGGGAGGTGCTGGGGGACACTGGGATACACTGCGATGACACTGGGGGACACAGGGAGGCACATGAGGGGACACTGGGGGACACTGGGAGGTGCTGGGAGACACTGGGGGACACTGGGGAGACACTGGGGGACACTGGGAGGTGCTGGGGGACAATGGGAGACACTGGGATGACACTGGGGGACACAGGGAGGCACATGGGGGGACAATGGGGAGACACTGGGGGACACTGGGGAGACACTGGGAGACACTGGGGAGACACTGGGGGACACTGGGAGGTGCTGGGGGACACTGGGAGACACTGGGATGACAGCGGGGGAAACAGGGAGGCACATGAGGGGACACTGGGGGACACTGGGATGACACCGCGGGACACAGGGAGGCACATGGGGGGACAATGGGGGACACTGGGAGGTGCTGGGGGACACTGGGAGACACTGGGATGACACTGGGGGACACAGGGAGGCACATGAGGGGACACTGGGGGACACTGGGAGGTGCTGGGGGACACTGGGAGACACTGGGATGACACCGCGGGACACAGGGAGGCACATGGGGGGACAATGGGAGACACTGGGGGACACTGGGGAGACACTGGGAGACACTGGGGAGACACTGGGGGACACTGGGAGGTGCTGGGGGACACTGGGAGACACTGGGATGACACCGGGGGACACAGGGAGGCACATGGGGGGACAATGGGGAGACACTGGGGGACACTGGGGAGACACTCGGAGACACTGGGGAGACACTGGGGGACACTTGGAGGTGCTGGGGGACACTCGGAGACACTGGGATGACACTGGGGGACACAGGGAGGCACATGGGGGGACAATGGGGAGACACTGGGGGACACTGGGGAGACACTGGGAGACACTGGGGAGACACTGGGGGAGACTGGGAGGTGCTGGGGGACACTGGGAGACACTGCGATGACACTGGGGGACACAGGGAGGCACATGAGGGGACACTGGGGGAGACTGGGAGGTGCTGGGAGACACTGGGGGACACTGGGAGGTGCTGGGGGACACTGGGAGGTGCTGGGGGACACTGGGAGACACTGGGATGACACCGGGGGACACAGGGAGGCACATGGGGGGACAATGGGGAGACACTGGGGGACACTGGGGAGACACTGGGAGACACTTGGGAGACACTGGGGGACACTGGGAGGTGCTGGGGGACACTGGGAGACACTGGGATGACACCGGGGGACACAGGGAGGCACATGGGGGGACAATGGGGAGACACTGGGGGACACTGGGGAGACACTGGGAGACACTGGGGAGACACTGGGGGACACTGGGAGGTGCTGGGGGACACTGGGATACACTGCGATGACACTGGGGGACACAGGGAGGCACATGAGGGGACACTGGGGGACACTGGGAGGTGCTGGGAGACACTGGGGGACACTGGGGAGACACTGGGGGACACTGGGAGGTGCTGGGGGACAATGGGAGACACTGGGATGACACTGGGGGACACAGGGAGGCACATGGGGGGACAATGGGGAGACACTGGGGGACACTGGGGAGACACTGGGAGACACTGGGGAGACACTGGGGGACACTGGGAGGTGCTGGGGGACACTGGGAGACACTGGGATGACAGCGGGGGAAACAGGGAGGCACATGAGGGGACACTGGGGGACACTGGGAGGTGCTGGGAGACACTGGGGGACACTGGGAGGTGCTGGGGGACACTGGGAGACACTGGGATGACACCGGGGGACACAGGGAGGCACATGGGGGGACAATGGGGAGACACTGGGGGACACTGGAGAGACACTGGGAGACACTGGGGAGACACTAGGGGACACTGGGAGGTGCTGGGGGACACTGGGAGACACTGGGATGACACCGGGGGACACAGGGAGGCACATGGGCGGACAATGGGGAGACACTGGGAGACACTGGGAAGACACTGGGAGACACTGGGGAGACACTGGGGGACACTGGGAGGTGCTGGGGGACACTGGGAGACACTGGGATGACACCGGGGGACACAGGGAGGCACATGGGGAGACACTGGGGGACACTTGGGAGACACTGGGAGATACTGGGGAGACACTGGGGGACACTGGGAGGTGCTGGGGGACACTGGGAGACACTGGGATGACACTGGGGGACACAGGGAGGCACATGAGGGGACACTGGGGGACACTGGGAGGTGCTGGGGGACACTGGGAGACACTGGGATGACACCGGGGGACACAGGGAGGCACATGGGGAGACACTGGGGGACACTGGGGAGACACTGGGAGACACTGGGGAGACACTGGGGGACACTGGGAGGTGCTGGGGGACACTGGGAGACACTGGGATGACACTGGGGGACACAGGGAGGCACATGAGGGGACACTGGGGGACACTGGGAGGTGCTGGGGGACACTGGGAGACACTGGGATGACACCGCGGGACACAGGGAGGCACATGGGGGGACAATGGGAGACACTGGGGGACACTGGGGAGACACTGGGAGACACTGGGGAGACACTGGGGGACACTGGGAGGTGGTGGGGGACACTGGGAGACACTGGGATGACACCGGGGGACACAGGGAGGCACATGGGGGGACAATGGGGAGACACTGGGGGACACTGGGGAGACACTGGGAGACACTGGGGAGACACTGGGGGACACTGGGAGGTGCTGGGGGATACTGGGAGACACTGGGATGACACTGGGGGACACAGGGAGGCACATGGGGGGACAATGGGGAGACACTGGGGGACACTGGGGAGACAGTGGGAGACACTGGGGAGACACTGGGGGAGACTGGGAGGTGCTGGGGGACACTGGGAGACACTGCGATGACACTGGGGGACACAGGGAGGCACATGAGGGGACACTGGGGGAGACTGGGAGGTGCTGGGAGACACTGGGGGACACTGGGAGGTGCTGGGGGACACTGGGAGGTGCTGGGGGCCACTGGGAGACACTGGGATGACGCCGGGGGACACAGGGAGGCACATGGGGGGACAATGGGGAGACACTGGGGGACACTGGGGAGACACTGGGAGACACTTGGGAGACACTGGGGGACACTGGGAGGTGCTGGGGGACACTGGGAGACACTGGGATGACACCGGGGGACACAGGGAGGCACCTGGTGGGACAATGGGGAGACACTGGGGGACACTGGGGAGACACTGGGAGACACTGGGGAGACACTGGGGGACACTGGGAGGTGCTGGGGGACACTGGGATACACTGCGATGACACTGGGGGACACAGGGAGGCACATGAGGGGACACTGGGGGACACTGGGAGGTGCTGGGAGACACTGGGGGACACTGGGGAGACACTGGGGGACACTGGGAGGTGCTGGGGGACACTGGGAGACACTGGGATGACACTGGGGGACACAGGGAGGCACATGGGGGGACAATGGGGAGACACTGGGGGACACTGGGGAGACACTGGGAGACACTGGGGAGACACTGGGGGACACTGGGAGGTGCTGGGGGACACTGGGAGACACTGCGATGACACTGGGGGACACAGGGAGGCACATGAGGGGACACTGGGGGACACTGGGAGGTGCTGGGGGACACTGGGAGACACTGGGATGACACCGGGGGACACAGGGAGGCACATGGGGGGACAATGGGGAGACACTGGGGGACACTGGGGAGACACTCGGAGACACTGGGGAGACACTAGGGGACACTGGGAGGTGCTGGGGGACACTGGGAGACACTGGGATGACACCGGGGGACACAGGGAGGCACATGGGCGGACAATGGGGAGACACTGGGAGACACTGGGAAGACACTGGAAGACACTGGGGAGACACTGGGGGACACTGGGAGGTGCTGGGGGACACTGGGAGACACTGGGATGACACCGGGGGACACAGGGAGGCACATGGGGAGACACTGGGGGACACTGGGGAGACACTGGGAGACACTGGGGAGACACTGGGGGACACTGGGAGGTGCTGGGGGACACTGGGAGACACTGGGATGACACTGGGGGACACAGGGAGGCACATGGGGGGACAATGGGGAGACACTGGGGGACACTGGGGAGACACTGGGAGACACTGGGGAGACACTGGGGGACACTGGGAGGTGCTGGGGGACACTGGGAGACACTGGGATGACACTGGGGGACACAGGGAGGCACATGGGGGGACAATGGGGAGACACGGGGGGACACTGGGGAGACACTGGGAGACACTGGGGAGACACTGGGGGACACTGGGAGGTGCTGGGGGACACTGGGAGACACTGCGATGACACCGGGGGACACAGGGAGGCACATGGGGGGACAATGGGGAGACACTGGGGGACATTGGGGAGACACTGGGAGACACTGGGGAGACACTGGGGGACACTGGGAGGTGCTGGGGGACACTGGGAGACACTGGGATGACACTGGGGGACACAGGGAGGCACATGTGGGGACAATGGGGAGACACTGGGGGACACTGGGGAGACACTGGGAGACACTGGGGAGACACTGGGGGACACTGGGAGGTGCTGGGGGACACTGGGAGACACTGCGATGACACTGGGGGACACAGGGAGGCACATGAAGGGGACACTGGGGGACACTGGGAGGTGCTGGGAGACACTGGGGGACACTGGGAGGTGCTGGGGGACACTGGGAGACACTGGGATGACACCGGGGGACACAGGGAGGCACATGGGGGGACAATGGGGAGACACTGGGGGACACTGGGGAGACACTGGGAGACACTGGGGAGGCACTAGGGGACACTGGGAGGTGCTGGGGGACACTGGTAGACACTGGGATGACACCGGGGGACACAGGGAGGCACATGGGGGGACAATGGGGAGACACTGGGGGACACTGGGGAGACACTGGGAGACACTGGGGAGACACTGGGGGACACTGGGAGGTGCTGGGGGACACTGGGAGACACAGCGATGACACTGGGGGACACAGGGAGGCACATGAGGGGACACTGGGGGACACTGGGAGGTGCTGGGAGACACTGGGGGACACTGGGAGGTGCTGGGGGACACTCGGAGGTGCTGGGGGACACTGGGAGACACTGGGATGACACCGGGGGACACAGGGAGGCACATGGGGGGACAATGGGGAGACACTGGGGGACACTGGGGAGACACTGGGAGACACTGGGGAGACACTGGGGGACACTGGGAGGTGCTGGGGGACACTGGGAGACACTGGGATGACACTGGGGGACACAGGGAGGCACATGGGGGGACAATGGGGAGACACTGGGGGACACTGGGGAGACACTGGGAGACACTGGGGAGACACTGGGGGACACTGGGAGGTGCTGGGGGACACTGGGAGACACTGGGATGACACCGGGGGACACAGGGAGGCACATGGGGGGACAATGGGGAGACACTGGGGGACACTGGGGAGACACTGGGAGACACTGGGGAGACACTGGGGGACACTGGGAGGTGCTGGGGGACACTGGGAGACACTGCGATGACACTGGGGGACACAGGGAGGCACTTGAGGGGACACTGGGGGACACTGGGATGTGCTGGGAGACACTGGGGGACACTGGGAGGTGCTGGGGAACACTGGGAGACACTGGGATGACACCGGGTGACACAGGGAGGCACATGGGGGGACAATGGGGAGACACTGGGGGACACTGGAGAGGCACTGGGAGACACTGGGGAGGCACTAGGGGACACTGGGAGGTGCTGGGGGACACTGGGAGACACTGGGATGACACCGGGGGACACAGGGAGGCACATGGGGGGACAATGGGGAGACACTGGGAGACACTGGGGAGACACTGGGGAGACACTGGGAGACACTGGGGAGACACTGGGGGACACTGGGAGGTGCTGGGGGACACTGGGAGACACTGGGATGACACTGGGGGACACAGGGAGGCACATGGGGGGACAATGGGGAGACACTGGGGGACACTGGGGAGACACTGGGAGACACTGGGGAGACACTGGGGGACACTGGGAGGTGCTGGGGGACACTGGCAGACACTGGGATGACACTGGGGGACACAGGGAGGCACATGGGGGGACAATGGGGAGACACGGGGGGACACTGGGGAGACACTGGGAGACACTGAGAGGTGCTGGGGGACACTGGGAGACACTGCGATGACACTGGGGGACACAGGGAGGCACATGAGGGGACACTGGGGGACACTGGGAGGTGCTGGGAGACACTGGGGGACACTGGGAGGTGCTGGGGTACACTGGGAGGTGCTGGGGGACACTGGGAGACACTGGGATGACACCGCGGGACACAGGGAGGCACATGGGGGGACAATGGGAGATACTGGGGGACACTGGGGAGACACTGGGAGACACTGGGGAGACACTGGGGGACACTGGGAGGTGCTGGGGGACACTGGGAGACACTGGGATGACACCGGGGGACACAGGGAGGCACATGGGGGGACAATGGGGAGACACTGGGGGACACTGGGGAGACACTGGGAGACACTGGGGAGACACTGGGGGACACTGGGAGGTGCTGGGGGACACTGGGAGACACTGGGATGACACTGGGGGACACAGGGAGGCACATGGGGGGACAATGGGGAGACACTGGGGGACACTGGGGAGACACTGGGGGAGACTGGGAGGTGATGGGGGACACTGGGAGACACTGCGATGACACTGGGGGACACAGGGAGGCACATGAGGGGACACTGGGGGAGACTGGGAGGTGCTGGGAGACACTGGGGGACACTGGGAGGTGCTGGGGGACACTGGGAGACACTGGGATGACACCGGGGGACACACGGAGGCACATGGGGGGACAATGGGGAGACACTGGGGGACACTGGGGAGACACTGGGAGACACTTGGGAGACACTGGGGGACACTGGGAGGTGCTGGGGGACACTGGGAGACACTGGGATGACACCGGGGGACACAGGGAGGCACATGGGGGGACAATGGGGAGACACTGGGGGAGACTGGGGAGACACTGGGAGACACTGGGGAGACACTGGGGGACACTGGGAGGTGCTGGGGGACACTGGGAGACACTGCGATGACACTGGGGGACACAGGGGGGCACATGAGGGGACACTGGGGGACACTGGGAGGTGCTGGGAGACACTGGGGGACACTGGGAGGTGCTGGGGGACACTCGGAGGTGCTGGGGGACACTGGGAGACACTGGGATGACAGCGGGGGACACAGGGAGGCACATGGGGGGACAATGGGGAGACACTGGGGGACACTGGGGAGACACTGGGAGACACTGGGGAGACACTGGGGGACACTGGGAGGTGCTGGGGGACACTGGGAGACACTGGGATGACACTGGGGGACACAGGGAGGCACATGGGGGGACAATGGGGAGACACTGGGGGACACTGGGGAGACACTGGGAGACACTGGGGAGACACTGGGGGACACTTGGAGGTGCTGGGGGACACTGGGAGACACTGGGATGACACCGGGGGACACAGGGAGGCACATGGGGGGACAATGGGGAGACACTGGGGGACACTGGGGAGACACTGGGAGACACTGGGGAGACACTGGGGGACACTGGGAGGTGCTGGGGGACACTGGGAGACACTGCGATGACACCGGGGGACACAGGGAGGCACATGGGGAGACACTGGGGGACACTGGGAGGTGCTGGGAGACACTGGGGGACACTGGGAGGTGCTGGGGGACACTGGGAGACACTGGGATGACACCGGGGGACACAGGGAGGCACATGGGGGGACAATGGGGAGACACTGGGGGACACTGGGGAGACACTGGGAGACACTGGGGAGACACTAGGGGACACTGGGAGGTGCTGGTGGACACTGGGAGACACTGGGATGACACCGGGGGACACAGGGAGGCACATGGGCGGACAATGGGGAGACACTGGGAGACACTGGGGAGACACTGGGAGACACTGGGGGACACTGGGGAGACACTGGGAGACACTGGGGAGACACTGGGGGACACTGGGAGGTGCTGGGGGACACTGGGAGACACTGCGATGACACTGGGGGACACAGGGAGGCACATGAGGGGACACTGGGGGACACTGGGAGGTGCTGGGGGACACTGGGAGACACTGGGATGACACCGGGGGACACAGGGAGGCACATGGGGGGACAATGGGGAGACACTGGGGGACACTGGGGAGACACTCGGAGACACTGGGGAGACACTAGGGGACACTGGGAGGTGCTGGGGGACACTGGGAGACACTGGGATGACACCGGGGGACACAGGGAGGCACATGGGCGGACAATGGGGAGACACTGGGAGACACTGGGAAGACACTGGAAGACACTGGGGAGACACTGGGGGACACTGGGAGGTGCTGGGGGACACTGGGAGACACTGGGATGACACCGGGGGACACAGGGAGGCACATGGGGAGACACTGGGGGACACTGGGGAGACACTGGGAGACACTGGGGAGACACTGGGGGACACTGGGAGGTGCTGGGGGACACTGGGAGACACTGGGATGACACTGGGGGACACAGGGAGGCACATGGGGGGACAATGGGGAGACACTGGGGGACACTGGGGAGACACTGGGAGACACTGGGGAGACACTGGGGGACACTGGGAGGTGCTGGGGGACACTGGGAGACACTGGGATGACACTGGGGGACACAGGGAGGCACATGGGGGGACAATGGGGAGACACGGGGGGACACTGGGGAGACACTGGGAGACACTGGGGAGACACTGGGGGACACTGGGAGGTGCTGGGGGACACTGGGAGACACTGCGATGACACCGGGGGACACAGGGAGGCACATGGGGGGACAATGGGGAGACACTGGGGGACATTGGGGAGACACTGGGAGACACTGGGGAGACACTGGGGGACACTGGGAGGTGCTGGGGGACACTGGGAGACACTGGGATGACACTGGGGGACACAGGGAGGCACATGTGGGGACAATGGGGAGACACTGGGGGACACTGGGGAGACACTGGGAGACACTGGGGAGACACTGGGGGACACTGGGAGGTGCTGGGGGACACTGGGAGACACTGCGATGACACTGGGGGACACAGGGAGGCACATGAAGGGGACACTGGGGGACACTGGGAGGTGCTGGGAGACACTGGGGGACACTGGGAGGTGCTGGGGGACACTGGGAGACACTGGGATGACACCGGGGGACACAGGGAGGCACATGGGGGGACAATGGGGAGACACTGGGGGACACTGGGGAGACACTGGGAGACACTGGGGAGGCACTAGGGGACACTGGGAGGTGCTGGGGGACACTGGTAGACACTGGGATGACACCGGGGGACACAGGGAGGCACATGGGGGGACAATGGGGAGACACTGGGGGACACTGGGGAGACACTGGGAGACACTGGGGAGACACTGGGGGACACTGGGAGGTGCTGGGGGACACTGGGAGACACAGCGATGACACTGGGGGACACAGGGAGGCACATGAGGGGACACTGGGGGACACTGGGAGGTGCTGGGAGACACTGGGGGACACTGGGAGGTGCTGGGGGACACTCGGAGGTGCTGGGGGACACTGGGAGACACTGGGATGACACCGGGGGACACAGGGAGGCACATGGGGGGACAATGGGGAGACACTGGGGGACACTGGGGAGACACTGGGAGACACTGGGGAGACACTGGGGGACACTGGGAGGTGCTGGGGGACACTGGGAGACACTGGGATGACACTGGGGGACACAGGGAGGCACATGGGGGGACAATGGGGAGACACTGGGGGACACTGGGGAGACACTGGGAGACACTGGGGAGACACTGGGGGACACTGGGAGGTGCTGGGGGACACTGGGAGACACTGGGATGACACCGGGGGACACAGGGAGGCACATGGGGGGACAATGGGGAGACACTGGGGGACACTGGGGAGACACTGGGAGACACTGGGGAGACACTGGGGGACACTGGGAGGTGCTGGGGGACACTGGGAGACACTGCGATGACACTGGGGGACACAGGGAGGCACTTGAGGGGACACTGGGGGACACTGGGATGTGCTGGGAGACACTGGGGGACACTGGGAGGTGCTGGGGAACACTGGGAGACACTGGGATGACACCGGGTGACACAGGGAGGCACATGGGGGGACAATGGGGAGACACTGGGGGACACTGGAGAGGCACTGGGAGACACTGGGGAGGCACTAGGGGACACTGGGAGGTGCTGGGGGACACTGGGAGACACTGGGATGACACCGGGGGACACAGGGAGGCACATGGGGGGACAATGGGGAGACACTGGGAGACACTGGGGAGACACTGGGGAGACACTGGGAGACACTGGGGAGACACTGGGGGACACTGGGAGGTGCTGGGGGACACTGGGAGACACTGGGATGACACTGGGGGACACAGGGAGGCACATGGGGGGACAATGGGGAGACACTGGGGGACACTGGGGAGACACTGGGAGACACTGGGGAGACACTGGGGGACACTGGGAGGTGCTGGGGGACACTGGCAGACACTGGGATGACACTGGGGGACACAGGGAGGCACATGGGGGGACAATGGGGAGACACGGGGGGACACTGGGGAGACACTGGGAGACACTGAGAGGTGCTGGGGGACACTGGGAGACACTGCGATGACACTGGGGGACACAGGGAGGCACATGAGGGGACACTGGGGGACACTGGGAGGTGCTGGGAGACACTGGGGGACACTGGGAGGTGCTGGGGTACACTGGGAGGTGCTGGGGGACACTGGGAGACACTGGGATGACACCGCGGGACACAGGGAGGCACATGGGGGGACAATGGGAGATACTGGGGGACACTGGGGAGACACTGGGAGACACTGGGGAGACACTGGGGGACACTGGGAGGTGCTGGGGGACACTGGGAGACACTGGGATGACACCGGGGGACACAGGGAGGCACATGGGGGGACAATGGGGAGACACTGGGGGACACTGGGGAGACACTGGGAGACACTGGGGAGACACTGGGGGACACTGGGAGGTGCTGGGGGACACTGGGAGACACTGGGATGACACTGGGGGACACAGGGAGGCACATGGGGGGACAATGGGGAGACACTGGGGGACACTGGGGAGACACTGGGGGAGACTGGGAGGTGATGGGGGACACTGGGAGACACTGCGATGACACTGGGGGACACAGGGAGGCACATGAGGGGACACTGGGGGAGACTGGGAGGTGCTGGGAGACACTGGGGGACACTGGGAGGTGCTGGGGGACACTGGGAGACACTGGGATGACACCGGGGGACACACGGAGGCACATGGGGGGACAATGGGGAGACACTGGGGGACACTGGGGAGACACTGGGAGACACTTGGGAGACACTGGGGGACACTGGGAGGTGCTGGGGGACACTGGGAGACACTGGGATGACACCGGGGGACACAGGGAGGCACATGGGGGGACAATGGGGAGACACTGGGGGAGACTGGGGAGACACTGGGAGACACTGGGGAGACACTGGGGGACACTGGGAGGTGCTGGGGGACACTGGGAGACACTGCGATGACACTGGGGGACACAGGGGGGCACATGAGGGGACACTGGGGGACACTGGGAGGTGCTGGGAGACACTGGGGGACACTGGGAGGTGCTGGGGGACACTCGGAGGTGCTGGGGGACACTGGGAGACACTGGGATGACAGCGGGGGACACAGGGAGGCACATGGGGGGACAATGGGGAGACACTGGGGGACACTGGGGAGACACTGGGAGACACTGGGGAGACACTGGGGGACACTGGGAGGTGCTGGGGGACACTGGGAGACACTGGGATGACACTGGGGGACACAGGGAGGCACATGGGGGGACAATGGGGAGACACTGGGGGACACTGGGGAGACACTGGGAGACACTGGGGAGACACTGGGGGACACTTGGAGGTGCTGGGGGACACTGGGAGACACTGGGATGACACCGGGGGACACAGGGAGGCACATGGGGGGACAATGGGGAGACACTGGGGGACACTGGGGAGACACTGGGAGACACTGGGGAGACACTGGGGGACACTGGGAGGTGCTGGGGGACACTGGGAGACACTGCGATGACACCGGGGGACACAGGGAGGCACATGGGGAGACACTGGGGGACACTGGGAGGTGCTGGGAGACACTGGGGGACACTGGGAGGTGCTGGGGGACACTGGGAGACACTGGGATGACACCGGGGGACACAGGGAGGCACATGGGGGGACAATGGGGAGACACTGGGGGACACTGGGGAGACACTGGGAGACACTGGGGAGACACTAGGGGACACTGGGAGGTGCTGGTGGACACTGGGAGACACTGGGATGACACCGGGGGACACAGGGAGGCACATGGGCGGACAATGGGGAGACACTGGGAGACACTGGGGAGACACTGGGAGACACTGGGGAGACACTGGGGGACACTGGGAGGTGCTGGGGGACACTGGGAGACACTGGGATGACACCGGGGGTCACAGGGAGGCACATGGGGAGACACTGGGGGACACTGGGGGAACACTGGGAGACACTGGGGGACACTGGGAGGTGCTGGGGGTCACTGGGAGACACTGGGATGACACTGGGGGACACAGGGAGGCACATGGGGGGACAATGGGGAGACACTGGGGGACACTGGGGAGACACTGGGAGACACTGGGGAGACACTGGGGGACACTGGGAGGTGCTGGGAGACACTGGGAGACACTGGGATGACACCGGGGGACACAGGGAGGCACATGGGCGGACAATGGGGAGACACTGGGAGACACTGGGGAGACACTGGGAGACACTGGGGAGACACTGGGGGACACTGGGAGGTGCTGGGGGACACTGGGAGACACTGGGATGACACCGGGGGACACAGGGAGGCACATGGGGAGACACTGGGGGACACTGGGGAGACACTGGGAGACACTGGGGGGACACTGGAAGACACTGGGAGGTACTGGGGGACACTGGGAGACACTGGGATGACACTGGGGGACACAGGGAGGCACATGGGGGGACAATGGGGAGACACTGGGGGACACTGGGGAGACACTGGGAGACACTGGGGAGACACTGGGGGACACTGGGAGGTGCTGGGGGACACTGGGAGACACTGGGATGACACTGGGGGACACAGGGAGGCACATGGGGGGACAATGGGGAGACACGGGGGGACAGTGGGGAGACACTGGGAGACACTGGGGAGACACTGGGGGACACTGGGAGGTGCTGGGGGACACTGGGAGACACTGGGATGACACCGGGGGACACAGGGAGGCACATGGGGGGACAATGGGGAGACACTGGGGGACACTGGGGAGACACTGGGAGACACTGGGGAGACACTGGGGGTCACTGGAAGGTGCTGGGGGACACTGGGAGACACTGCGATGACACTGGGGGACACAGGGAGGCACATGAGGGGACACTGGGGGACACTGGGAGGTGCTGGGAGACAATGGGGGACACTGGGAGGTGCTGGGGGACACTCGGAGGTGCTGGGGGACACTGGGAGACACTGGGATGACAGCGGGGGACACAGGGAGGCACATGGGGGGACAATATGGAGACACTGGGGGACACTGGGGAGACACTGGGGGACAATGGGAGGTGCTGGGGGACACTGGGAGACACTGCGATGACACTGGGGGACACAGGGAGGCACATGGGGGGACAATGGGGAGACACTGGGGGACACTGGGGAGACACTGGGGGACACTGGGAGGTGCTGGGGGACACTGGGAGACACTGGGATGACACCGGGGGACACAGGGAGGCACATGGGGGGACAATGGGGAGACACTGGGGGACACTGGGGAGACACTGGGAGACACTGGGGAGACACTGGGGGACTCTGGGAGGTGCTGGGGGACACTGGGAGACACTGGGATGACACTGGGGGATACAGGGAGGCACATGGGGGGACAATGGGGAGACAATGGGAGACACTGGGGAGACACTGAGAGACACTGGGGAGACACTGGGGGACACTGGGAGGTGCTGGGGGACACTGGGAGACACTGCGATGACACTGGGGGACACAGGGAGGCACATGAGGGGACACTGGGGGACACTGGGAGGTGCTGGGAGACACTGGGGGACACTGGGAGGTGCTGGGGGACACTGGGAGACACTGGGATGACACCGGGGGACACAGGGAGGCACATGGGGGGACAATGGGGAGACACTGGGGGACACTGGGGAGACACTGGGGGACACTGGGAGGTGCTGGGGGACACTGGGAGACACTGGGAGACACTGGGATGACACTGGGGGACACAGGGAGGCACATGGGGGGACAATGCGGAGACACTGGGGGACACTGGGGAGACACTGGGAGACACTGGGGAGACACTGGGGGACACTGGGAGACACTGAGTGACACTGGGATGACAATGGGGGACACAGGGAGGGACATGGGGGGACAATGGGGAGACTCTGGGGGACACTGGGGAGACACTGGGAGACACTGGGGAGACACTGGGGGACACTGGGAGGTGGTGGGGGACACTGGGAGACACTGGGGGACACAGGGAGGGACATGGGGGGACAATGGGGAGACTCTGGGGGACACTGGGGAGACACTGGGAGACACTGGGGAGACACTGGGGGACACTGGGAGGTGCTGGGGGACACTGGGAGACACTGGGATGACACTGGGGGACACTGGGGGACACAGGGAGGCACATGGGGGGACAATGGGGAGACACTGGGGGACACTGGGGAGACACTGGGAGACACTGGGGAGACACTGGGGGACACTGGGAGACACTGAGTGACACTGGGATGACACTGGGGGACACAGGGAGGGACATGGGGGGACTATGGGGAGACTCTGGGGGACACTGGGGAGACACTGGGAGACACTGGGGAGACACTGGGGGACACTGGGGAGACACTGGGAGGTCCTGGGAGACACTGGGGGAGACTGGGAGGTGCTGTGGGACACTGGGAGACACTGTGGAGACACTGGGGGGACACTGGGAGACACTGGGGGACACAGGGAGGGACATGGGGGGACACTGGGGGACAATGGGGAGACACTGGGGAACACTGGGGAGACACTGGGATGACACTGGGGGACATAGGGAGGCACATGAGGGGACACTGGGGGACACTGGGAAACACTGGGGAGACACTGGGGGACACTGGGAGGTGCTGGGGGACACTGGGAGACACTGGGATGACACTGGGGGACACAGGGAGGCACATCGGGGGACAATGGGGAGACAATGGGGGACACTGGGGAGACACTGGGAGACACTGGGGAGACACTGGGGGACACTGGGAGACACTTGGGGACACTGGGATGACACTGCGGGACACAGGGAGGGACATGGGGGGACACTGGGGGATAATGGCGTATGCTGGAGGACACTGGGGACAATGGGGAGACACCGGGGGACACAGGGAGGTGCTGGGGGACACTGGGGGACACTGGGAGGACACTGGGGGGACACAGGGAGGGACATGGGGGGACACTGGGGGACAATGGGGAGACACTGGGGGACACTGGGATGTGCTGGGGGACACTGGGAGACACTGGGATGACACTGGGGGACACAGGGAGGCACATTGGGGTACGCTGGGAGACACTGGGGAGACACTGGGGGACACTGGGAGGTGCTGGGGGACACTGGGAGACACTGGGATGACACTGGGGGACACAGGGAGGCACATGGGGGGACACTGGGGAGACACTGGGAGACACTGGGGAGACACTGGGGGACACTGGGAGGTGCTGGGGGACACTGGGAGACACTGGGGAGACACTAGGGAGACACTGGGGGACACTGGGAGGTGCTGGGGGACACTGGGAGACACTGGGATGACACTGGGGGACACAGGGAGGCACATTGGGGTACGCTGGGAGACACTGGGGAGACACTGGGGGACACTGGGAGGTGCTGGGGGACACTGGGAGACACTGGGATGACACTGGGGGACACAGGGAGGCACATGGGGGGACACTGGGGAGACACTGGGAGACACTGGGGAGACACTGGGGGACACTGGGAGGTGCTGGGGGACACTGGGAGACACTGGGGAGACACTAGGGAGACACTGGGGGACACTGGGAGGTGCTGGGGGACACTGGGAGACACCGGGATGACACTGGGGGACACAGGGAGGCACATGGGGGGACACTGGGGGACAATAGGGAAACACTGGGGGACACTGGGGAGACACTAGGGAGACACTGGGGGACACTGGGAGGTGCTGGGGGACACTGGGAGAGACTGGGATGACACTGGGGGACACAGGGAGGCACATGGGGGGACACTGGGGTACACTGGGGTATGCTGGAGGACACTGGGGGACAATGGGGAGACACTGCGGGAAACTGTGGGACACTGTGAGGTGCTGGGAGACACTGGGGGACACTGGGATGACACTGGGGGACACAGGGAGGCACATGGGGGGACACTGGGGTACACTGGGGTATGCTGGAGGACACTGGGGGACAATGGGGAGACACTGGCGGACACTGGGAGGTGCTGGGGGACACTGGGAGACACTGGAGAGACACTGGGGGACACTGGGAGACACTGGGATGACACTGGGGGACACTGGGAGGACACTGGGAGACACTGGGCGACACTGGGAGGACACTGGGGAGACACTGGGAGACACTGGGGAGACACTGGGGGACACTGGGAGGTGCTGGGGGACACTGGGAGACACTGAGTGACACTGGGATGACACTGGGGGACACAGGGAGGGACATGGTGGGACAATGGGGAGACTCTGGGGGACACTGGGGAGACACTGGGGGACACTGGGGAGACACTGGGAGGTGCTGGGAGACACTGGGGGACACTGGGAGGTGCTGGGGGACACTGGGAGACACTGTGGAGACACTGTGGGGACACTGGGAGACACTGGGGGACACAGGGAGGTGCTGGGGGACACTGGGAGACACTGGGGAGACACTGAGTGACACTGGGATGACACTGGGGGACACAAGGAGGGACATGGGGGGACAGTGGGGTGTGCTGGAGGACATGAGGGGACACTGGGGAGACACTGGGGGACACTGGGAGGCGCTGGGGGACACTGGGAGACACTGGCGAGACACTTTGTGACACTGGGATGACACTGGGGGACACAGGGAGGGACATGGGGGGACAATGGGGAGACTCTGGGGACACTGGGGAGACACTGGGGGACACTGGGGAGACACTGGGAGGTCCTGGGAGACACTGGGGGAGACTGGGAGGTGCTGGGGGACACTGGGAGACACTGTGGAGACACTGGGGGGACACTGGGAGACACTGGGGGACACAGGGAGGGACATGGGGGGACACTGGGGGACAATGGGGAGACACTGGGGAACACTCGGGAGACACTGGGATGACACTGGGGGACACAGGGAGGCACATGAGGGGACACTGGGGGACACTGGGAAACACTGGGGAGACACTGGGGAGACACTGGGGGACACTGGGAGGTGCTGGGGGACACTGGGAGACACTGGGATGACACTGGGGGACACAGGGAGGCACATGGGGGGACAATGGGGAGACACTGGGGGACACTGGGGAGACACTGGGAGACACTGGGGAGACACTGGGGGACACTGGGAGGTGCTGGGGGACACTGGGAGACACTTGGGGACACTGGGATGACACTGGGGGACACAGGGAGGGACATGGGGGGACACTGGGGGATAATGGCGTATGCTGGAGGACACTGGGGGACAATGGGGAGACACCGGGGGACACAGGGAGGTGCTGGGGGACACTGGGGGATACTGGGAGGACACTGGGGGGACACAGGGAGGGACATGGGGGGACACTGGGGGACAATGGGGAGACAATGGGGGACACTGGGATGTGCTGGGGGACACTGGGAGACACTGGGATGACACTGGGGGACACAGGGAGGCACATTGGGGGACACTGGGAGACACTGGGGAGACACTGGGGGACACTGGGAGGTGCTGGGGGACACTGGGAGACACTGGGATGACACTGGGGGACACAGGGAGGCACATGGGGGGACACTGGGGAGACACTGGGAGACACTGGGGAGACACTGGGGGACACTGGGAGGTGCTGGGGGACACTGGGAGACACTGGGGAGACACTAGGGAGACACTGGGGGACACTGGGAGGTGCTGGGGGACACTGGGAGACACCGGGATGACACTGGGGGACACAGGGAGGCACATGGGGGGACACTGGGGGACAATAGGGAAACACTGGGGGACACAGGGAGGTGCTGGGGGACACTGGGGGACACTGGGAGGACACTGGGGGGACACAGGGAGGGACATGGGGGGACACTGGGGGACAATGGGGAGACACTGGGGGACATTGGGATGTGCTGGGGGACACTGGGAGACACAGGGATGACACTGGGGGACACACGGGGACACTGGCAGGACACTGGGGAACACTGGGGAACACAGAGGGGACACTGGGTGACACTGAGGGACATGGGGGGGCACAGGGAGGGACATGGGGGGACACTGGGGGACACACAGGGTCACTGGGGGGATATAGGGGGACACTGGGGAACACTGGGGGGACACTGGGATTATACTGGGGTGATGCTGGGGAACATGGTGGACACTGGGAGACACAAGGAGGCACATGGGGGGACACTGGGGGACAATAGGGAGACACTGGGGGACACTGGGGAGACACTGGGGAGATACTGGGGGATACTGGGAGGTGCTGGGGGACACTGGGGTACACTGGGGTATGCTGGAGGACACTGGGGGACAATGGGGAGACACCAGGGGACACTGGGGGATACTGAGAGGTGCTGGGAGACACTGGGGGACACTGGGAGGACACTGGGGGGACACTGGGAGACACTGGGGGACACTGGGGGACACAGGGAGGTGATGGGGGACACTGGAAGACACTGGGGAGGCACTGAGTGACACTGGGATGACACTGGGGGACAATGGGGAGACACCAGGGGACACTGGGGGATACTGAGAGGTGCTGGGAGACACTGGGGGACACTGGGAGGACACTGGGGGGACACTGGGAGACACTGGGGGACACTGGGGGACACAGGGAGGTGATGGGGGACACTGGGAGACACTGGGGAGGCACTGAGTGACACTGGGATGACACTGGGGGACACTGGGAGGACACTGGGGGGACACTGGGAGACACTGGGGGACACTGAGTGAAACTGGGAGCTGCAGGGGGACACTGGGAGACACTGGGATGACACTGGGGGACACAGGGGGACACTGGGAGGTGCTGGGGGACACTGGGAGACACTGGAGAGACACTGAGTGACACTGGGAGGACACTGGGAGGACACTGGGGGGACACTGGGAGACACTGGGATGTGCTGGGGGACAATGGGGGATACTGGGAGGACACTGGGGGACACTGGGGGACACTGGGGTGTGGAGCCATATTTGCGACAGAAGCCTCAAGGACATCTCGACCTTGGAACCTGCAAGCCCTGGGCTGGGAGGAGCTGGGTGCAGCAGGGAAACAGCAAAAGAAGGTGTTTAATTTAATTTAAATTTAAATTAAATTAAATTAAATTTAATTACAGAAATGTTCCATGTAACAGTTGGGGACTTTGGGGACTTTCCAGGGGGGTTTGGTGTAAATGTTGCAGTAACCAATAAGGAGCTCATTAGGAAGTGTATAAAAAACGCAGCCTTTTGATTAATAAACGAGTTCTGCCGAGCTCATCTGAGAGTGCAGTCTGCCTCCGTCGATTCCTACACTGGGGGACACTGGGGGACACTGGGAGACACTGAGAGGTGCTGGGGGACACTGGGAGACACTGGGATGTGCTGGGGGATACTGGGAGACACTGGGATGACACTGGGGGACACAGGGAGGACACTGGGGGGATACTGGGAGACACTGGGGGACACTGGGATGACACTGGGGGACACAGGGAGGGACATGGGGGGACACTGGGGGATAATGGGGAGACACCGGGGGACACAGGGAGGTGCTGGGGGACACTGGGAGACAGTGGGAGGACACTGGGGGGACACAGGGAGGGACATGGGGGGACACTGGGGGACAATGGGGAGACACTGGGCGACACTGGGAGGTGCTGGGGGACACTGGGAGACACTGGGATGACACTGGGGGACACAGGGAGGGACATGGGGGGACAATGGGGAGACTCTGGGGGACACTGGGGAGACACTGGGAGACACTGGGATGACACTGGGGGACACTGGGAGGTGCTGGGGGACACTGGGAGACAGTGGGAGGACACTGGGGGGACACAGGGAGGGACATGGGGGGACACTGGGGGACAATGGGGAGACACTGGGCGACACTGGGAGGTGCTGGGGGACACTGGGAGACACTGGGATGACACTGGGGGACACAGGGAGGGACATGGGGGGACAATGGGGAGACACTGGGGGACACTGGGGAGACACTGGGAGACACTGGGGAGACACTGGGGGACACTGGGAGGTGCTGGGGGACACTGGGAGACACTGCGATGACACTGGGGGACACAGGGAGGCACATGAGGGGACACTGGGGGACACTGGGAGGTGCTGGGAGACACTGGGAGGTGCTGGGGGACACTGGGAGACACTGGGATGACACCGGGGGACACAGGGAGGCACATGGGGGGACAATGGGGAGACACTGGGGGACACTGGGGAGACACTGGGGGACACTGGGAGGTGCTGGGGGACACTGGGAGACACTGGGATGACACTGGGGGACACAGGGAGGCACATGAGGGGACACTGGGGGACACTGGGAGGTGCTGGGAGACACAGGGGGGACACTGGGGTTATACTGGGGTGACACTGGGGAACATGGGGGACACAGGTAGGGCCATGGAGGGACACTGGAAGACACAGGTGGGACACTGGGGTGACACTGGGGGGACACAGGGGGGACACTGGGGAACACTGGGGGGACACTGGGATTGTACTGGGGTGATGCTGGGGAACATGGGGGACACGGGGGGACACTGGGGGTCATGGGGGGGACACTGGGAGGTGTTGGGGGACACTGGGGGACACTGGGGTACGCTGGGGTATGCTGGAGGACACTGGGAGACACTGGGGAGACACTGGTGGACACTCGGAGACACTGAGTGACACTGGGATGACACTGGGGGACACAGGGAGGGACATGGGGGGACAATGGGGAGACTCTGGGGGGCACTGGGGAGACACTGGGAGACACTGGGGAGACACTGGGGGACACTGGGAGGTGCTGGGGACACTGGGAGACACTGGGATGACACTGGGGGACACAGGGAGGCACATGAGGGGACACTGGGAGGTGCTGGGAGACACTGGGGGACACTGGGAGGTGCTGGGGGACACTGGGAGACACTGGGATGACACTGGGATGACACCGGGGGACACAGGGAGGCACATGGGGGGACAATGGGGAGACACTGGGGGACACTGGGGAGACACTGGGAGACACTGGGGAGACACTGGGGGACACTGGGAGGTGCTGGGGGATACTGGGAGACACTGGGATGACACTGGGGGACACTGGGGGACACTGGGAGGTGCTGGGAGACACTGGGGGACACTGGGGGACACAGGGAGGTGCTGGGGGACACTGGGAGACACTGGGGAGACACTGAGTGACACTGGGATGACAGTGGGGGACACTGGGAGGACACTGGGGGGACACTGGGAGACACTGGGAGACACTGGGATGACACTGGGGGACACAGGGAGGGACATGGGGGGACACAGGGAGGCACATGGGGGGACACTGGGGTACACTGGGGTATGCTGGAGGACACTGGGGGACAATGGGGAGACACCAGGGGACACTGGGGGATACTGAGAGGTGCTGGGAGACATTGGGAGACACTGGGAGGACACTGGGGGGACACTGGGGGACACTGGGAGGTGCTGGGAGACATAGGGGGGACACTGTGGTTATACTGGGGGGACACAGGGGAGACACTGGGGAGACACTGGGGAGGACACTGGGGGGACACTGGGAGGACACTGGGGGGACACTGGGAGACACTGGGGTGTGGAGCCATATTTGCAACAGAAGCCTCAAGGACATCTCGACCTTGGAACCTGCAAGCCCTGGGCTGGGAGGAGCTGGGTGCAGCAGGGAAACAGCAAAAGAAGGTGTTTTAATTACAGAAATGTTTCATGTAACTGTCCTGGGTTGCAATGTATTCTGTTACCAGGAGCCGTTGGAGCCTGGCGCCGGGGTTCCTTGCCCCCACCCCCCGGGACTGTTCTTCTGTCAATGCGCCCATCAGGGCCTTGCCCCAGCACTCACCGTCCCTGTGTGAGATGCCCCGGCCAGGGGGGGAGGGGTGGAGCCAAGCATTCCCGCCGGAGATATTTGGGGTTTGGAGCAGCGCTCGGGGCCTTACCCACTGGGATCCCAGGGGACAGGGACTGCACCGCGGCCGGATTTCGGAGGAGGACCAGTTTTCTTTTCTACAAGATCACCGCTTCAACGGGATCACTTAAAAGAGAACTGCAGCTGCCACCGAAATCGGATTGCTCAGACTTTGTTTTCTTTTCCTACGGACCACCGCTTTAACCGGACCATTTCGGAGAGAGCTGCAGCTGCCACTGGATCGGACTGGTACCAGCACCCTGCCCGGCTACTGCGGCTGTTATCCAGCTTGCACTGTGGGTTGGTAAGGTGAGGAGTTCATGGTTTTTCAGTTTCCTGTGGAATGTGGGCACATGGATAAAGGGCTATCACACGCTCAGCGTATGTTTCGGGGATTACATTAAAAATGGTACCTTCTGTGAGGAAATAACACCAGGGGAAGTTTTCTCCCAACCATTCAACCAGTTCTTTGGGTCTGCTCCATCAGCTTTCGAAGGGTTTAGTTTTCCCCTAGATATTATCCATGTGTTGCTGCTAATAGGCCTACTGCTAATGGGCTGCTTGGCCTTCAGAGATAAAGTGAGACTGGCTTGGATAACTACTTGGGCACCCACCCCAGAGACTAGGAATGCTGCCCCAGAACCTGACACGGCCCCAGAGGCTCGAGATCCTGCCCTGCAGCCTGACCCTGTCCCACGCCCTGGCATTGCCCAACAGCCCACCTCACAAATGGACCAGCCGAATTGGGTAGGGGTGCTGGTGAAGGAAATACGTGAGATGCTGAGGGAACACACCTCCCAAACTAGTGGGAGACCTTGTCCTAAAGAGGGAAAGTCTGATGGTGCAGCAGTGGAACCCACAGATGTTACAACTGTGCAGGGTCCAGCTGAACCACAAGGACAGCCACAGCCAGCAGCAGTCGCCCCTGTGCAGAGGAGGAAGTGCAAGGCCAAATCAGTACGCCCAGTTAATGATGGGGATGAGCCAGAGCCCTCACAACCTGCAGGGGAGTCAGAGCCTGAAATTATCATCGAATCCCTGTCGTTCGACAGTCTCCGTAATATGCGAAAAGACATTGCGCGACGGGGGCGTGAGCCTTATACAACCTGGTTACTTCGGGTTTGGGACCTTATGGGTAAAGGCGTACAACTGGATAGTGGCGAAGCCAGGTATTTGGGATCCTTGGCCCAAGACTCAGGGGTGGACCAGGTATTCGTAAGGGAGCCGGGGACCCTTTCTCTCTGGGAGCGGCTTTTAATGAGTGTGAGGGAAAGGTTTGTCCACAGAGAGAGAATGCAGGAGTACCATCATAGAATGCAATGGAAGACCCTTGAGGAAGCGATCCAACAGCTGAGGGAAGTGGCAGTGTTAGAGGTACTCTTTGGGAGGGACGGACAGCATGATAATGACCCCGACAAGGTCAAGTGTACAGGGCAGATGCTGTGGAACCTGGCAAAGCTGGGGCCACAGCAGTATGCCACGTTCATTGCAACAATCAATGCTGATGACAACCAGGAGACAGTGGGTTCTGTTGCCAACAGGTTCAGATATTATGAGAGTTTAGTCAATGGCCCAATGAAAGCTCATGTCGCTGCTGTGGCTAGGGACCTCAAGGAAGAGATTAGGGAGGAGGTGATGAAGGAGGTGAGGAGGAGCAGATCTCATGTGGCACCAGTGCAGGTCATAAACCCCAGAGCCAGAGCCCGACGTCCCCCAGCTAGAGAGAGAGGGTACACCCCACGATCTGAGCTGTGGTTCTTCCTGTGTGACTGCGGGGAAGACATGAGAAGGAGGGATGGGAAACCCACTTCTGTCCTGGCAGCACGGGTTCGTGAGCTCAAAAGGGAAAACACTAACCGAGGGGGTTCCACTAAAGCGAAAGTAGCCTCAGCCTCCCGTGACCGAGCTGCCAGGTATTACAGAAGGGGGGATGATATGTCAGATCCCCTTGAAGAAACATCTAGCAGGTATGCCCAGGGAATGGATGATAACCAGGCCTAGAGGGGCCCTGCCTCTAGCCAGGAAGAGGCACGGGAGAATCGGGTCTTTTGGACAGTGTGGATCCGATGGCCTGGCACATCAGAGCCACAGAGATATGAAGCATTGGTTGACACTGGAGCACAATGTACCCTAATGCCATCGGGACATGTGGGGGCAGAATCTGTGTCTATCGCTGGGGTGACAGGGGGGTCGCAGCAGTTGACCCTGTTGGAAGCTGAGGTGAGCCTGACTGGGAAGGAGTGGCAGAAACATCCGATTGTGACTGGCCCGGAGGCCCCATGTATCCTGGGAATAGACTTTCTCCGAAATGGCTATTACAAAGACCCAAAAGGGTTTAAGTGGGCTTTTGGGGTAGCTGCTGTGGAAGCAGAAGGCATTAGGCAGTTGAACACCTTGCCTGGACTATCAGAAAATCCTTCTGCAGTTGGGCTCCTGAAGGTGGAAGAGCAACGGGTGCCAATTGCCACTTCGACGGTGCACCGCCGGCAGTATCGGACGAATCGAGATGCCGTGATCCCCATCCACAAGATGATCTGTGAGCTGGAGGGCCAAGGGGTGATCAGCAAGACCCACTCACCCTTCAACAGCCCCATCTGGCCTGTGCGCAAGCCTGACGGAGAATGGAGATTGACTGTGGACTATCGTGCTTTGAATGAAGTGACTCCACCATTGAGTGCTGCTGTGCCGGACATGCTGGAGCTCCAGTACGAGCTGGAGTCCAAAGCAGCAAAGTGGTATGCCATCATTGACATTGCTAATGCATTTTTCTCCATCCCTCTGTCACCAGAGTGCAGGCCTCAGTTTGCCTTCACCTGGAGGGGCGTGCAGTACACCTGGAACCGACTGCCCCAGGGGTGGAAGCACAGTTCCACCATCTGCCATGGGCTGATCCAGACTGCGCTGGAAAAGGGTGAGGCTCCAGAACATCTGCAGTTCATCGATGATATCATTGTATGGGGGAACACAGCAGTGGAAGTATTTGAGAAAGGAGAGAAAATCATCCAGATTCTCCTGGAGGCCGGCTTCGCCATCAAGAAACGCAAAGTCAAGGGACCTGCCCGAGAGATCCAGTTCCTGGGGGTAAAGTGGCAAGACGGACGGTGCCAGATTCCCACCGAGGTCATCAATAAGATCACTGCGATGTCTCCACCGACCACCAAGAAGGAAACACAAGAATTCCTAGGTGTCATAGGCTTTTGGAGGATGCACATTCCCGAGTACAGCCAGATCGTGAGCCCTCTCTACCTGGTTACCCGCAAGAAGAACGATTTCCACTGGGGCCCTGAACAACAACAGGCCTTCACTCAGATCAAGCAGGAAATCGCTCATGCGGTAGCCCTTGGCCCAGTCAGGACAGGACCAGAGGTGAAAAATGTGCTCTACTCTGCAGCCGGGAACAAGGGTCTGTCCTGGAGCCTTTGGCAGAAGGTGCCTGATGAGACTCGGGGCCGACCACTGGGATTCTGGAGCCGAAGCTACAGAGGGTCCGAAGCCAACTACACTGCGACAGAGAAAGAAATCTTGGCCGCCTATGAAGGAGTTCGAGCTGCCTCAGAAGTAATCGGCACAGAGGCACAACTCCTCCTGGCACCCCGACTACCGGTGCTGGGGTGGATGTTCAAGGGAAAGGCTCCCTCCACGCATCATGCCACCGACGCTACTTGGAGCAAATGGATTGCCCTCATCACACAGCGCGCCCGTATTGGAAACCAAAATCGCCCTGGGATCTTGGAAATAATTACCAACTGGCCAGAAGGTGAGGCTTTTGGATTGTCGTCTGAAGAAGAGGAAGAGGAAGTGACACGTGCTGAGGAAGCCCCTCCATATAATGAGCTACCCGAGAGTGACAGACGATATGCCCTCTTCACCGATGGTTCCTGCCGAATTGTAGGTGCTAGCCGGAGATGGAAAGCTGTTGTATGGAGCCCCACACGACAAGTTGTACAAGCTATCGAGGGAGAGGGTGGATCGAGCCAATTTGCTGAACTCAAAGCCGTCCAATTAGCCCTGGACATTGCTGGGAGAGAGAAGTGGCAAAAGCTCTACCTCTACATTGATTCGTGGATGGTAGTCAATGCCCTGTGGGGTTGGCTGGATAGGTGGAAAAAGGCCAACTGGCAGCGTAGGGGAAAACCAATCTGGGCTGCTGATGAGTGGAAGGACATTGCCACTCGGGTAAAGGAGCTACCTGTGAAAGTCCGTCATGTAGACGCTCATGTCCCCAAGAGTCGGGCTAATGAAGAACATCGCAACAACGAGAAGGCAGATCAGGCTGCAAAAATAGAGGTGTTCCAGACAGATTTGGATTGGCAGCATAAAGGAGAGTTGTTCTTAGCTCGGTGGGCCCATGATGCCTCAGGCCATCAAGGCAGAGATGCCACCTATAAGTGGGCACGAGACCGAGGGGTGGATCTAACCATGGCCAGTATCTCCCAGGCTATCCATGACTGTGAGACGTGCGCTGCGATCAAACAGGCCAAGCGGGTGAAGCCCCTGTGGGATGGTGGGCGGTGGTCCAAATACAGGTATGGGGAGGCCTGGCAGATCGACTACATCACACTGCCTCAAACCCGCCAAGGCAAGCGCTACGTGCTCACAATGGTGGAAGCCACCACTGGATGGCTGGAGACCTACCCTGTGCCTCACGCTACTGCCCGGAACACCATCCTGGGCCTTGAAAAGCAAGTCCTGTGGAGGCATGGCACCCCTGAGAGAATTGAGTCCCACAACGGGACTCATTTCAAGAACAGCCTTGTCAACACCTGGGCTGGGGAGCATGGCATTGAGTGGGTGTACCACATCCCTCACCATGCACCAGCAGCTGGGAAAGTTGAACGGTGCAACGGACTGCTTAAAACCACCTTGAAGGCACTGGGTGGAGGAACTTTCAGAAACTGGGAGATGCATTTAGCAAAGGCCACCTGGTTAGTTAACACCCGAGGCTCCACGAACCGAGCAGGCCCCGCTCAGTCTGAATCCTTACAGACAACAGACGGGGACAGGGTTCCAGTGGTGCACATGAGAGGTATGCTTGGGAAAACTGTTTGGGTTAATTCTGCCTCGGGCAAAGACAAACCCATCCGTGGGGCTGTCTTTGCTCAGGGACCAGGTTGTACTTGGTGGGTAATGCAGAAAGATGGGGAAACCCGGTGTGTACCACAAGGGGACCTTATTTTAAGTGAGAACTGAGTGTAGAGTTTCATTGTATATGTATGTATATATATATATGTGTGTGTGTGTGTAGAGTTTAAGAAAGGTATTGATTTGGGATGATGCAAATGGTAATAGAATAAGGGGTGGATAATGTCCTGGGTTGCAATGTATTCTATTACGCCCATCAGTGCCTTGCCCCAGCACTCACCGTCCCTGTGTGAGATGCCCCAGCCAGGGGGGGAGGGGTGGAGCCAAGCATTCCCGCCGGAGATAATTTGGGGTTTGGAGCAGCGCTCGGGGCCTTACCCGCTGGGATCCCAGGGGACAGGGACTGCACCGCGGCCGGATTTCGGAGGAGGACCAGTTTTCTTTTCTACAAGATCACCGCTTCAACGAGATCATCTAAAAGAGAACTGCAGCTGCCACCGAAATCGGATTGCTCAGACTTTGTTTTCTTTTCCTACAGACCACCGCTTTAACCGGACCATTTCGGAGAGAGCTGCAGCTGCCCCTGGATCGGACTGGTACCAGCACCCTGCCCGGCAGGGGGCCAGGTTGTACCCCTGACTCTGTCAGGCCTGTAACCAGTTTCTCTGTATTATAGTTTTGTTGTATGCATTAGTAAAAACTGTTATTCCCATTTCCTCATATCTTTGCCTGAAAGCCCCTTAATTTCAATTCTATAACAATTCGGAGGGGAGGGGGTTGTATTTCTCTGTTCCAAGGGGGGCTCCTGCCTTCCTTCGCAGACACCTGGCTTTCAAACCGGGACACCCACGTTATGTCAGCGATACGTGGATCGTGCCTTAAAGGACTTACGAATCGAATGGCCAGAAATGATCATTTATCACTCCATGGATGACATCTTATTTGCTCAGTCACAGCCAATCACCGACCAACAACTACAGCACATCATATCACATCTCAAATCCTACAATCTCGTCGTAGCACCTGAAAAAATCCAGAGATCAGCACCATGGAAATATTTAGGATGGACTTTAACAAACAGAACAATAAAACCGCAAAAATTGGAACTTAATCTACAAATCAAGACGCTTCACGATGCACAGACCCTTTTGGGGGATTTACAATGGCTCAAACCTGTCGTCGGAATCAGCAACAGTCAATTGCAACAGCTTCGTCCACTCCTGAGAGGCACCGACCCGGCACTTCCCGTGACTCTGACGGCACAACAACATCAAGCGCTTCAGCAAATTGCAACTCGAGTGGCGCAAGGATCCGTCTCCCGCTGGAAGCCGGACTCACCCATTCATTTAGCCATTTGGCTTGCTACTCAACATCTCATGGGGGCGCTCGTGCAAAAGAAAACGGGGGAGAGCTCGGGTGGGATTGATATATTGGAGTGGATAGTTCCACCTTTGCAGCAAGGAAGGACTTTAGTTACGTTGATAGAACGTTTAGCGCAAGTGATAAAGAAGGGGAGAGGAAGAGCAATACAGGTAACAAAAAAATAACCGAGAGAAATTTGGGTATCAATGCAGCAAGATAAACTTGATTGGTATGTTCAGGAGAATTGGGAGTTACAAGAGGCTTTGCTTAGTGCGGACAGTGTGGTTACAGTAAAGACGGTAAATGCACCGGCACCTAGATGGATGGGAACACAAGAGTGGATAGAAAAATCTTGGCTAAAGCAACACCCCAATAAGATCACTGTTAACAACAATCCATTTGATAAATGGCTATCTTCCATATTTGGGGGATTGACACCATGGCTGCTTTCGCTTGTTAAAGAAGGCTTGCGCTGGATAGGAATACTCTGAGCAATCGTAATTATTGTCAAAATTGCTTTTAATTGTGTAATGAAAAATGTAAATCGTTTGTCTCAAGAACTTATGCTTGCCATACCAAAAGCAAACGGGGGAGATGTGGAGCCGTATTTGCAGCAGTGGCTGACAGAGCGAGGAATCCAGGACATGTCGGCCTTGGAACTTGCGAGTCAGCCTGAGAAAGGAACCTGATGTATCAAGTGAGCAGCACAAGAGGATGCTCTCAACACAGAAATATTTCAATCAACAGTTTTGAGACTTTTGGGACTTTCCAGAGGGGTTGGGATTTCTCACACTGTAACTAACCAATCATGAGCTTAGCTTTTGCACTATGCATGAGCTAATTAGTTTCACTATAAGTAACGCAGCTTTCTGATCAATAAACGAGTTCTGCCGAGCTCATCTGAGTGTGCAGTCTCCCTCCGTCGATTCCCTACAGGGACACTGCACTCTCAGATGAGCTCGGCAGAACTCGTTTATTAATCAAAAGGCTGCGTTTTTTATACACTTCCTAATGAGCTCCTTATTGGTTACTGCAACATTTACACCAAAACCCCCTGGAAAGTCCCAACCAGTTCACTTGAAACATTTTTGTAATTAGAACATCTCCTCTTGCTGTTGACTTGCTGCCCCCAGCTCCTTTCAGTCCATGGCTTGCAGGTTCCAAGGTCGTGATGTCCTTGGGGCCTCGTTCTGTCAGCCACTGTTGCAGATATGGCTCCACAAATGTCTGTGAGGGGACCCCAATATTTGTGAGGGTGCCCCAATATCCTGGGGGAAGGCGCAGAACCTCAGTGCCTGGGATGGACCCCAATGTCTGTGAGGGGACCCCAATATCAATGATGGGACCCCAAGATCTGGGGAAGGACCAAATGGCTGGGGGGGACCCCAATGAGAGTGAGGGGACCCCAATGTCAAGAACGGCACCCCAATGGTTGTGGGGCGGTGCCCAATGTCTGTGAGGGGACCCCAATGTCCAGGGGGGACCCCAATGTCAATGAGGGGACCATGAGTGTCCTTGGGGGACCCCAAGTCCAGGGAGGGACCCCAATGTCTGTGAGGGGACCCCAATGTCCACGGGGGGACCTCAATGTCCATGTGGGAACCCCAGTACCTGGGAGGGGACCCCAATGTCCACTGGGGAGCCTCAATGTCCGTAATAGGACCCCAATAACCAGGAGGGGAACCCCCATATCTCAGGGGGGGACCCAATGTCTGTGAGGGGACCCCAATATTAATGACGGGACCCCAAGACCCGGGGAGGGACCCAATGGCTGGGGAGGGGACCCCAATGAGAGTGAGGGGACCCCAATGTCAAGAACGGGACCCCAACGGCCGTGGGGCAGTGCCCAATGTCTGTGAGGGGACCCCAATGTCCAGGGGGGACCCCAATGTCAATGAGGGGACCATGAGTGTCCTTGGGGGACCCCAAGTCCAGGGAGGGACCCCAATATCTGTGAGGGGACCCCAATGTCCACTGGGGAACCTCAAGGTCTGTAATAGGACCCCAATAACCGGGGGGGAACCCCAATATCTCAGGGGGGGACCCAATGTCTGTGAGGGGACCCCAATATTAATGACGGGACCCCAAGACCCGGGGAGGGACCCAATGGCTGGGGAGGGGACTCCAATGAGAGTGAGGGGACCCCAATGTCAAGAACGGGACCCCAATGGTCGTGGGGCGGTGCCCAATGTCTGTGAGGGGACCCCAATATCCAGGAGGGACCCCAATGTCAATGAGGGGACCATGAGTGTCCTTGGGGGACCCCAACGTCCAGGGAGGGACCCCAATGTCTGTGAGGGGGCCCCAATGTCCACGGGGGGACCTCAATGTCCATGTGGGAACCCCAGTACCTGGGAGGGGACCCCAATGTCTACTGGGGAGCCCCGGTGTCCATGATAGGACCCCAATAACCAGGGGAGGAACCCCAATGTCTCAGAGGGGAACCCAATGTCTGTAAGGGAACCCCAATATTAATGACGGGACCCCAAGATCCGGGGAGGGACCCGGTGGCTGGGGAGGGGACCCCAATGAGCGTGAGGGGACCCCAATGCCAAGAACGGGACCCCAATGGCCGGGGGGCGGTGCCCAATGTCTGTGAGGGGACCCCAATGTCTGGGGGTGACCCCAATGTCCAGGGAGGGACCCCAATTTCTGTGATGGGACCCCAATGCCAAGGGGGGACCCCAATGTCAATGAGGGGACCATGAGTGTCCTTGGGGGACCCCATTTCCAGGGAGGGACCCCAATGTCTGTGAGGGGACCCTAATATTTGTGAGGGTGCCCCAATATCTGGGGGGGCACGGAACCTCAATGGGGTGGACCCCAATGTGTGAGGGGACCCCAATCTCCCTAAAATGTCCCAAATCCCCAAAAAATGCACCCAAAACCCCTCAAATGCCCCAAACCACCCAAAATAACCCGAAACAGGCCCAAAATGGGACAGAAATTGGGCGGGGGACACACACTGGGGGGACACTGGGGGACACTGGGAGGACACTGGGGGACACTGGGAGGTGCTGGGGTACACTGGAAGACACAGGGGGACACAGGGAGGGATGTGGGGGGACACTGGGGTTATACTGGGGTGACACTGGGGAACATGGGGGACACAGGGGGACACTGGCAGGGACATTGGGGGACACTGGGAGACAGGTGGGACACTGGGGTGACACTGGGGGACACTGGGGGACACAAGGGGACACTGGGAGGTGCTGGGGTACACTAGAAGACACAGGGGGGTCACTGGGGGACACTGGGAGGACACTGGGAGGGACATGGGGGTATGTTGGAGGACACTGGAAAACACAGGGGTGACACTGGGGGACACTGGGGTTATACTGGGGTGACACTGGTGAACATGGGGGACACTGGGGGCACAGAAGGACACTGGGAGGTGCTGGGGGACACTGGGGTGACACTGGGGGACAGAGAGGGGACACAGGGAGGGACATGGGGGGACACTGGGGTATGCTGGAGGACACTGGGAGACACAGGGGGGACACTGGGGTTATACTGGAGTGACACTGGGGAACATGGGGGACACAGGTAGGGCCATGGAGGGACACTGGAAGACACAGGTGGGACACTGGGGTGACACTGGGGGGACACAGGGGGGACACTGGGGAACACTGGGGGGACACTGGGATTGTACTGGGGTGATGCTGGGGAACATGGGGGACACGGGGGGACACTGGGGGTCATGGGGGGGACACTGGGAGGTGTTGGGGGACACTGGGGGACACTGGGGTACGCTGGGGTATGCTGGAGGACACTGGGAGACACTGGGGAGACACTGGGGGACACTGGGAGACACTGAGTGACACTGGGATGACACTGGGGGACACAGGGAGGGACATGGGGGGACAATGGGGAGACTCTGGGGGAAACTGGGGAGACACTGGGAGACACTGGGGAGACACTGGGGGACACTGGGAGGTGCTGGGGGACACTGGGAGACACTGGGATGACACTGGGGGACACAGGGAGGCACATGAGGGGACACTGGGGGACACTGGGAGGTGCTGGGAGACACTGGGGGACACTGGGATGACACTGGGGGACACAGGGAGGCACATGAGGGGACACTGGGAGGGCACTGGGAGGGACATGGGGGTACACTGGAGGACACTGGGAGACACAGGGGGGATACTGGGGGACACACGGGGACACTGGCAGGACACTGGGGAGCACTGGGGAACACAGAGGGGACACTGGGTGACACTGAGGGACATGGGGGGGCACAGGGAGGGACATGGGGGGACACTGGGGGACACACAGGGTCACTGGGGGGATATTGGGGGACACTGGGGAACACTGGGGGGACACTGGGATTGTACTGGGGTGATGCTGGGGAACATGGGGGACACGGGGGGACACTGGGTGTCATGGGGGGGACACTGGGAGGTGTTGGGGGACACTGGGTGACACTGGGGAGACACTGGGGGACACTGGGAGGTGCTGGGGGACACTGGGAGACGCTGGGATGACACTGGGATGACACTGGGGGACACAGGGAGGGACATGGGGGGACAATGGGGAGACTCTGGGGGACACTGGGGAGACACTGGGGGACACTGGGGAGACACTAGGGGACACTGGGAGGTGCTGGGGGACACTGGGGAGACACTGAGTGAGACTGGGATGACACTGGGGGACACAGGGAGGGACATGGGGGGACACTAGGGGACACTGGGGTATGCTGGAGGACATGAGGGGACACTGGGGAGAAACTGGGGACACTGGGAGGTGCTGGGGGACACTGGGAGACACTGGGATGACACTGGGGGACACAGGGAGGCACATGGGGGGACAATGGGGAGACACTGGGAGGTGCTGGGAGACACTGGGGGACACTGGGAGGTGCTGGGGGACACTGGGGAGACTCTGAGTGACACTGGGATGACACTGGGGGACACAGGGAGGGACATGGGGCGACAATGGGGAGACTCTGGGGGACACAGGGGAGACACTGGGGGACACTGGGGAGACACTGGGGGACACTGGGAGGGACATGGGGGACACTGGGAGACACTGGGATGACACCGGGGGACACAGGGAGGCACATGGGGGGACAATGGGGAGACACTGGGGGACACTGGGGAACACAGAGGGGACACTGCGTGACACTGAGGGACATGGGGGGGCACAGGGAGGGACATGGGGGGACACTGGGGGACACACAGGGTCACTGGGGGGATATTGGGGGACACTGGGGAACACTGGGGGGACACTGGGATTATACTGGGGTGGTGCTGGGGAACATGGGGGACACTGGGAGACACAAGGAGGCACATGGGGGGACACTGGGGGACAATAGGGAGACACTGGGGGACACTGGGGAGACACTGGGGAGACACTGGGGGACACTGGGAGGTGCTGGGGGACACTGGGAGACACTGGGATGATACTGGGGGACACAGGGAGGCACATGGGGGGACAATGGGGAGACTCTGGGGGACACTGTGGAGACACTGGGAGACACTGGGGAGACACTGGGGGACACAGGGAGGTGCTGGGGGACACTGGGAGACACTGAGTGACACTGGGACGACACTGGGGGACACAGGGAGGGACATGGGGGGACACTGGGGAGACTCTGGGGGACACTGGGATGACACTGGGAGACACTGGGGAGACACTGGGGGACACTGGGAGGTGCTGGGGGACACTGTGGAGACACTGAGTGACACTGGGATGACACTGGGGGACAAAGCGAGGGACATGGGGGGACACTGGGGGACACTGGGGTATGCTGGAGGACATGAGGGGACACTGGGCAGACACTGGGGGACACTGGGAGGTGCTGGGGGACACTGGGAGACACTGGGATGACACTGGGGGACACAGGGAGGCACATGGGGGGACAATGGGGAGACACTGGGAGACAATGGGGAGACACTGGGGGACACTGGGAGGTGCTGGGGGACACTGGGAGACACTGAGTGACACTGGGATGACACTGGGAGGTGCTGGGGGACACTGGGAGACACTGGGATGACACTGGGGGACACAGGGAGGCACATGAGGGGACACTGGGGGACACTGGGAGGTGCTGGGAGACACTGGGAGACACTGGGATGTGCTGGGGACACTGGGAGACACTGGGATGACACTGGGGGACACAGGGAGGACACTGGGGGGACACTGGGAGACACTGGGCGAACACTGGGATGACACTGGGGGACACAGGGAGGGACATGGGGGGACACTGGGGGATAATGGCGTATGCTGGAGGACACTGGGGGACAATGGGGAGACACCGGGGGACACAGGGAGGTGCTGGGGGACACTGGGGGACACTGGGAGGGACATGGGGGGACACTGGGGGACCATGGGGAGACACTGGGAGACACTGGGATGACACTGGGGGACACAGGGAGGCACATTGGGGGACACTGGAAGACACTGGGGAGACACTGGGGAGACACTGGGGGACACTGGGAGGTGCTGGGGGACACTGGGAGACACTGGGATGACACTGGGGGACACAGGGAGGCACATGGGGGGACACTGGGGAGACACTGGGAGACACTGGGAGACACTGGGGAGACACAGGGGGACACTGGGAGGTGCTGGGGGAAACTGGGAGACACTGGGATGACACTGGGGGACACAGGGAGGCACATGGGGGGACAATGGGGAGACACTGGGGGACACTGGGGAGACACTGGGATGTGCTGGGGGACACTGGGAGACACTGGGATGACACTGGGGGACACAGGGAGGACACCGGGGGGACACTGGGAGACACTGGGGGACACTGGGATGACACTGGGGGACACAGGGAGGGACATGGGGGGACACTGGGGGATAATGGCGTATGCTGGAGGACACTGGGGGACAATGGGGAGACACCGGGGGACACAGGGAGGTGCTGGGGGACACTGGGGGACACTGGGAGGGACATGGGGGGACACTGGGGGACAATGGGGAGACACTGGGGGACACTGGGATGTGCTGGGGGACACTGAGGGACACTGGGATGACACTGGGGGACACAGGGAGGCACATTGGGGGACACTGGGAGACACTGGGGAGACACTGGGGAGACACTGGGGGACACTGGGAAGTGCTGGGGGACACCGGGAGGCACATGGGGGGACACTGGGGAGACACTGGGAGACACTGGGGAGACACTGGGGAGGCCCTGGGGGACACTGGGAGGTGCTGGGGGACACTGGGAGACACTGGGATGACACTGGGGGACACAGGGAGGCACATGGGGGGACAATGGGGAGACACTGGGGGACACTGGGGAGACACTGGGATGTGCTGGGGGATACTGGGAGACACTGGGATGACACTGGGGGACACAGGGAGGGACATGGGGGGACACTGGGGGATAATGGCGTATACTGGAGGACACTGGGGGACAATGGGGAGACACTGGGGGACACTGGGATGTGCTGGGGGACACTGGGAGACACTGGGATGACACTGGGGGACACAGGTAGGCACATTGTGGGACACTGGGAGACACTGGGGAGACACTGGGGAGACACTGGGGGACACTGGGAGGTGCTGGGGGACACTGGGAGACACTGGGATGACACTGGGGGACACAGGGAGGCACATGGGGGGACAATGGGGAGACACTGGGAGACACTGGGGAGACACTGGGGGACACTGGGAGGTGCTGGGGGACACTGGGAGACACTGGGGAGACACTAGGGAGACACTGGGGGACACTGGGATGACACTGGGGGACACAGGGAGGGACATGGGGGGACACTGGGGGATAATGGCGTATACTGGAGGACACTGGGGGACAATGGGGAGACACCGGGGGACACAGGGAGGTGCTGGGGGATACTGGGGGACACTGGGAGGGACATGGGGGGACACTGGGGGACAATGGGGAGACACTGGGGGACACTGGGATGTGCTGGGGGACACTGGGAGACACTGGGATGACACTGGGGGACACAGGGAGGCACATTGGGGGACACTGGGAGACACTGGGGAAACACTGGGGAGACACTGGGGGACACTGGGAGGTGCTGGGGGACACTGGGAGACACTGGGATGACACTGGGGGACACAGGGAGGCACATGGGGGGACACTGGGGAGACACTGGGAGACACTGGGGAGACACTGGGGAGACACTGGGGGACACTGAGTCGTGCTGGGGGACACTGGGAGACACTGGGATGACACTGGGGGACACAGGGAGGCACATGGGGGGACAATGGGGAGACACTGGGGGACACTGGGGAGACACTGGGAGACACTGGGGAGACACTGGGGGACACTGGGAGGTGCTGGGGGACACTGGGAGACACTGGGATGTGCTGGGGGACACTGGGAGACACTGGGATGACACTGGGGGACACAGGGAGGACACTGGGGGGACACTGGGAGACACTGGGGGACACTGGGATGACACTGGGGGACACAGGGAGGGACATGGGGGGACACTGGGGGATAATGGCGTATGCTGGAGGACACTGGGGGACAATGGGGAGACACCGGGGGACACAGGGAGGTGCTGGGGGACACTGGGGGACACTGGGAGGACACTGGGGGGACACAGGGAGGGACATGGGGGGACACTGGGGGACAATGGGGAGAGACTGGGGGACACTGGGATGTGCTGGGGGACACTGGGAGACACTGGGATGACACTGGGGGACACAGGGAGGCACATTGGGGGACACTGGGAGACACTGGGGAGACACTGGGGGACACTGGGAGGTGCTGGGGGACACTGGGAGACACTGGGATGACACTGGGGCACACAGGGAGGCACATGGTGGGACACTGGGGAGACACTGGGGGACACTGGGAGGTGCTGGGGGACACTGGGAGACACTGGGGAGACACTAGGGAGACACTGGGGGACACTGGGAGGTGCTGGGGGACACTGGGAGAGACTGGGATGACACTGGGGGACACAGGGAGGCACATGGGGGGACACTGGGGTACACTGGGGTATGCTGGAGGACACTGGGGGACAATGGGGAGACACTGGGGGACACTGGGGGACACTGGGAGGTGCTGGGAGACACTGGGGGACACTGGGATGACACTGGGGGACACAGGGAGGCACATGGGGGGACACTGGGGGACACTGGGGTATGCTGGAGGACACTGGGGGACAATGGGGAGACACTGGGGGACACTGGGAGGTGCTGGGGGATACTGGGAGACACTGGAGAGACACTGGGGGACACTGGGAGACACTGGGATGCACTGGGGGACACTGGGAGGACACTGGGAGACACTGGGCGACACTGGGAGGACACTGGGGAGACGCTGGGAGACACTGGGGAGACACTGGGGGACACGGGGAGGACACTGGGGGGACACTGGGAGACACTTGGGGACACTGGTATGACACTGGGGGACACAGGGAGGGACATGGGGGGACACTGGGGGATAATGGCGTATGCTGGAGGACACTGGGGGACAATGGGGAGACACCGGGGGACACAGGGAGGTGCTGGGGGACACTGGGGGACACTGGGAGGACACTGGGGGGACACAGGGAGGGACATGGGGGGACACTGGGGGACAATGGGGAGACACTGGGGGACACTGGGATGTGCTGGGGGACACTGGGAGACACTGGGATGACACTGGGGGACACAGGGAGGCACATTGGGGGACACTGGGAGACACTGGGGAGACACTGGGGGACACTGGGAGGTGCTGGGGGACACTGGGAGACACTGGGATGACACTGGGGGACACAGGGAGGCACATGGGGGGACACTGGGGAGACACTGGGAGACACTGGGGAGACACTGGGGGACACTGGGAGGTGCTGGGGTACACTGGGAGACACTGGGGAGACACTAGGGAGACACTGGGAGACACTGGGAGGTGCTGGGGGACACTGGGAGAGACTGGGATGACACTGGGGGACACAGGGAGGCACATGGGGGGACACTGGGGTACACTGGTGTATGCTGGAGGACACTGGGGGACAATGGGGAGACACTGGGGGACACTGGGGGACACTGGGAGGTGCTGGGAGACACTGGGGGACACTGGGATGACACTGGGGGACACAGGGAGGCACATGGGGGGACACTGGGGGACACTGGGGTATGTTGGAGGACACTGGGGGACAATGGGGAGACACTGGGGGACACTGGGAGGTGCTGGGGGACACTGGGAGACACTGGAGAGACACTGGGGGACACTGGGAGACACTGGGATGCACTGGGGGACACTGGGAGGACACTGGGAGACACTGGACGACACTGGGAGGACACTGGGGAGACACTGGGAGACACTGGGGAGACACTGGGGGACACTGGGAGGTGCTGGGGGACACTGGGAGACACTGGGATGACACTGGGGGACACAAGGAGGGACATGGGGGGACACTGGGGTATGGTGGAGGACATGAGGGGACACTGGGGAGACACTGGGGGACACTGGGAGGTGCTGGGGGACACTGGGAGACACTGGCGAGACACTGTGTGACACTGGGATGACACTGGGGGACACAGGGAGGGACATGGGGGACAATGGGGAGACTCTGGGGGAGACTGGGGAGACACTGGGGGACACTGGGGAGACACTGGGAGGTGCTGGGAGACACTGGGGGACACTGGGAGGTGCTGGGGGACACTGGGAGACACTGTGGAGACACTGCGGGGACACTGGGAGACACTGGGGGACACAGGGAGGTGCTGGGGGGCACTGGGAGACACTGGGGAGACACTGAGTGACACTGGGATGACATTGGGGGACACAAGGAGGGACATGGGGGGACACTGGGGTTTGCTGGAGGACATGAGGGGACACTGGGGAGACACTGGGGGACACTGGGAGGTGCTGGGGGACACTGGGAGACACTGGTGAGACACTGTGTGACACTGGGATGACACTGGGGGACACAGGGAGGGACATGGGGGGACAATGGGGAGACTCTGGGGGACACTGGGGAGACACTGGGGGACACTGGGGAGACACTGGGAGGTCCTGGGAGACACTGGGGGAGACTGGGAGGTGCTGGGGGACACTGGGAGACACTGTGGAGACACTGGGGGGACACTGGGAGACACTGGGGGACACAGGGAGGGACATGGGGGGACACTGGGGGACAATGGGGAGACACTGGGGGACACTGGGGAGACACTGGGATGACACTGGGGGACACAGGGAGGCACATGAGGGGACACTGGGGGACACTGGGAAACACTGGGGAGACACTGGGGAGACACTGGGGGACACTGGGAGGTGCTGGGGGACACTGGGAGACACTGGGATGACACTGGGGGACACAGGGAGGCACATGGGGGGACAATGGGGAGACACTGGGGGACACTGGGGAGACACTGGGAGACACTGGGGAGACACTGCGGGACACTGGGAGGTGCTGGGGGACACTGGGAGATACTTGGGGACACTGGGATGACACTGGGGGACACAGGGAGGGACATGGGGGGACACTGGGGGATAATGGCGTATGCTGGAGGACACTGGGGGACAATGGGGAGACACCGGGGGACACAGGGAGGTGCTGGGGGACACTGGGGGACACTGGGAGGACACTGGGGGACACAGGGAGGCACATTGGGGGACACTGGGAGACACTGGGGAGACACTGGGGGACACTGGGAGGTGCTGGGGGACACTGGGAGACACTGGTATGACACTAGGGAGACACTGGGGGACACTGGGAGGTGCTGGGGGACACTGGGAGACACCGGGATGACACTGGGGGACACAGGGAGGCACATGGGGGGACACTGGGGGACAATAGGGAAACACTGGGGGACACTGGGGAGACACTAGGGAGACACTGGGGGACACTGGGAGGTGCTGGGGCACACTGGGAGAGACTGGGATGACACTAGGGGACACAGGGAGGCACATGGGGGGAGACTGGGGTACACTGGGGTATGCTGGAGGACACTGGGGGACAATGCGGAGACACTGGGGGACACTGGGGGACACTGGGAGGTGCTGGGAGACACTGGGGGACACTGGGATGACACTGGGGGACACAGGGAGGCACATGGGGGGACACTGGGGTACACTGGGGTATGCTGGAGGACACTGGGGGACAATGGGGAGACACCGGGGGACACTGGGATGTGCTGGGGCACACTGGGAGACACTGGAGAGACACTGGGGGACACTGGGAGACACTGGGATGACACTGGGGGACACTGGGAGGACACTGGGAGACACTGGGCGACACTGGGAGGACACTGGGGAGACCCTGGGAGACACCGGGGAGACACTGGGGGACACTGGGAGGTGCTGGGGGACACTGGGAGACACTGAGTGACACTGGGGGACACTGGGAGACACTGGGATGACACTGGGGGACACAGGGAGGGACATGGGGGGACAATGGGGAGACTCTGGGGGACACTGGGGAGACACTGGGGGACACTGGGGAGACACTGGGAGGTGCTGGGAGACACTGGGGGACACTGGGAGGTGCTAGGGGACACTGGGAGACACTGTGGAGACACTGCGGGGACACTGGGAGACACTGGGGGACACAGGGAGGTGTTGGGGGACACTGGGAGACACTGGGGAGACACTGAGTGACACTGGGATGACACAGGGGGACACAAGGAGGGACATGGGGGGACAGTGGGGTGTGCTGGAGGACATGAGGGGACCCTGGGGAGATACTGGGGGACACTGGGAGGTGCTGGGGGACACTGGGAGACACTGGCGAGACACTGTGTGACACTGGGATGACACTGGGGGACACAGGGAGGGACATGGCGGGACAATGGGGAGACTCTGGGGGGCACTGGGGAGACACTGGGAGGTCCTGGGAGACACTGGGGGAGACTGGGAGGTGCTGGGGGACACTGGGAGACACTGTGGAGACACTGGGGGACCACTGGGAGACACTGGGGGACACAGGGAGGGACATGGGGGGACACTGGGGGACAATGGGGAGACACTGGGGGACACTGGGGAGACACTGGGATGACACTGGGGGACACAGGGAGGCACATGAGGGGACACTGGGGGACACTGGGAAACACTGGGGAGACACTGGGGAGACACTGGGGGACACTGGGAAGTGCTGGGG
The DNA here is from genome assembly GCA_028020825.1 of Podargus strigoides. NCBI lineage: Eukaryota > Metazoa > Chordata > Aves > Caprimulgiformes > Podargidae > Podargus > Podargus strigoides. Next base: position 119,949 of record JAQJZH010000086.1, on the reverse strand, counting down.
GACACTGGGAGACACTGGGATGACACTGGGGGACACAGGGAGGCACATGGGGGGACACTGGGGGACACTGGGGTATGCTGGAGGACACTGGGGGAGAATGGGGAGACACTGGGGGACACTGGGAGGTGCTGGGGGACACTGGGAGACACTGGAGAGACACTGGGGGACACTGGGATGACACTGGGGGACACAGGGAGGCACATGGGGGGACACTGGGGGACACTGGGGTATGCTGGAGGACACTGGGGGACAATGGGGAGACACTGGGGGACACTGGGAGGTGCTGGGGGACACTGGGAGACACTGGAGAGACACTGGGGGACACTGGGAGACACTGGGATGACACTGGGGGACACTGGGAGGACACTGGGAGACACTGGGCGACACTGGGAGGACACTGGGGAGACACTGGGAGACACTGGGGAGACACTGGGGGACACTGGGAGGTGCTGGGGGACACTGGGAGACACTGGGATGACACTGGGGGACACAAGGAGGGACATGGGGGGACACTGGGGTATGCTGGAGGACATGAGGGGACACTGGGGAGACACTGGGGGACACTGGGAGGTGCTGGGGGACACTGGGAGACACTGGCGAGACACTGTGTGACACTGGGATGACACTGGGGGACACAGGGAGGGACATGGGGGGACAATGGGGAGACTCTGGGGGAGACTGGGGAGACACTGGGGGACACTGGGGAGACACTGGGAGGTGCTGGGAGACACTGGGGGACACTGGGAGGTGCTGGGGGACACTGGGAGACACTGTGGAAACACTGCGGGGACACTGGGAGACACTGGGGGACACAGGGAGGTGCTGGGGGGCACTGGGAGACACTGGGGAGACACTGAGTGACACTGGGATGACATTGGGGGACACAAGGAGGGACATGGGGGGACACTGGGGTTTGCTGGAGGACATGAGGGGATATTGGGGTGACACTGGGGGACACTGGGAGGTGCTGGGGGACACTGGGAGACACTGGTGAGACACTGTGTGACACTGGGATGACACTGGGGGACACAGGGAGGGACATGGGGGGACACTGGGGGACAATGGGGAGGCACTGGGTGACACTGGGGAGACACTGGGATGACACTGAGGGGACACGGGGAGACACTGGGGTGTGGAGCCATATTTGCACCAGTGGCTGACAGAGAGAGGCCTCAAGGACATCTCGACCTTGGAACCTGCAAGTCAAAAACGCAGTAAAAAAAGTATAAAAAACGCAGCCTTTTGATTAATAAAGGAGTTCTGCCGAGCTCATCTGAGAGTGCAGTGTCCCTCCGTCGATTCCTACACTGGGGGACACTGGGAGACACTGGGATGTGCTGGGGTACACTGGGAGACACTGGGATGACACTGGGGGACACAGGGAGGACACTGGGGGGACACTGGGAGACACTGGGGGACACTGGGGAGACACTGGGAGACACTGGGGAGACACTGGGGGACACTGGGAGGTGCTGGGGGACACTGGGAGACACTGGGATGACACTGGGGGACACAGGGAGGCACATGAGGGGACACTGGGGGACACTGGGAGGTGCTGGGAGACACTGGGGGACACTGGGAGGACACTGAGTGACACTGGGATGACACTGGGGGACACAGGGAGGGACATGGGGGGACACTGGGGGACACTGGGGTATGCTGGAGGACATGAGGGGACACTGGTGAGACACTGGGGGACACTGGGAGGTGCTGGGGGACACTGGGAGACACTGGGATGACACTGGGGGACACAGGGAGGCACATGGGGGGACACTGGGGGACACTGGGGAGACACTGGGAGACACTGGGGAGACACTGGGGGACACTGGGAGGTGCTGGGGGACACTGGGAGACACTGAGTGACACTGGGATGACACTGGGGGACACAGGGAGGGACATGGGGGGACAATGGGGAGACTCTGGGGGACACTGGGGATACACTGGGAGACACTGGGGAGACACTGGGGGACACTGGGAGGTGCTGGGGGACACTGGGAGACACTGGGATGACACTGGGGGGACACAGGGAGGACACTGGGGGGACACTGGGAGACACTGGGGGACACTGGGGGACACAGGGGGACACTGGGCGGTGCTGGGAGGACACTGGGGGGACACTGGGAGACACTGGGTGGACACTGGGAGACACTGGGGTCTGGAGCCATATTTGCAACAGAAGCCTCAAGGACATCTCGACCTTGGAACCTGCAAGCCCTGGGCTGGGAGGAGCTGGGTGCAGCAGGGAAACAGCAAAAGAAGGTGTTTTAATTCAATTTAAATTAAATTAAATTTAATTACAGAAATGTTTCATGTAACAGTTGGGGACTTTGGGGACTTTCCAGGGGGGTTTGGTGTAAATGTTGCAGTAACCAATAAGGAGCTCATTAGGAAGTGTATAAAAAACGCAGCCTTTTGCTCAATAAACGAGTTCTGCCGATCTCATCTGAGTGTGCAGTGTCCCTCCGTCGATTCCCTACAGATGGTGACCCCGACGTGATACAAACGAAGGCAAAAGCAGTGGAATAAAACGGAGTATTTTATACCCAGGTCCTTAAAGGCGCCATAAGGACGGCCAAAGCGGGCAGTTGCAGGCAACTGGACACGCCGGGCCCCGCGGGGCGAATAACGCCGCGGCTGGAAGTTGCAACGAGGACGGAAGGTGGGCAACCGTTCATCGTTGTGTAATCAAGGTTCGTGTAGATTCATATTGTCAGAGGCTTAAGAGTAAAGGAGAGGAGAGTAAAATTTAAATTTATATTGAGCAGAGGCTTTTTAAAGAAACATGGAGAGGCAGGCGGCGTTAACATCACTAACACAATTTTTGAAACAAAGGGGTATTAAGGAAAAAGAAATAGATTTTAAAAAGGAGTTGCCAGGGCTAATAACCTATGGGATAAGCAAGGGTTGTTTTTTAAATCCTAACACGATACATGAACTTGCAGAATGGCGAAAATTAGGGGATATAATTTGGGATGCCGTATTAGATGATGACAAGACAGCAAAAAGGTTAGGGAAACAGTGGAGAGTTGTTCATAATGCTCTGTTACAACATTCCGTAGAGTTGCGTGCGGCTAAATCAGCTCATGAGGCTACTGCCAAAAATCAATCATATTTACACGATACGGGCATAGAGTGCGATCCACCTGGCTACAGATCATTCACCATGTCTACGGCTGCCGTAGACGCACCTGTCCCCTCAGCTCCACCAGAGGAGGAATTGCCTCCTCCGCCTGAGGACTGGGCAACGAGTTCGGAGCCGGTCCCACTGCCCGTGGGGAAGGATTCTGACTCGAAAGCCCCAAATGAGACCGAACGTAGCCGAGAAAAGCTACGCAGTCAGCTGCAGGAACGTGTGCTGGGGTGGAAAAAGCTCGCGGCAGATAGACTGCAAGAGGGTGATAGTGGAGCGGTGGAAGCACTCTCAGAAGCTTTTCCTGTTGTTTTTACACCCGTAGATGATGATAATATTCAAGTCATGTTATCCCCCTTAGATTGGAAATTATTGACACAGTTGAGAGCAACAGTAGCAGAGAGCGGGTTGCATGGAGAACCAACGCGGCAAATGCTTGATTATATATTTAGTTCTCACACATTGCTACCATCTGAATGCCGCAGCATTATGAAATTAATTTGCACACCGTCACAACAGCTATTGTTTGCTACCGCTGTGGAAATACGGGACATACCCGCCGAGGATGCAGAATAAGAAACGTCTGGTGTAACAACTGCAACAACAGCACCCACAATACAAAGATTTGTCGACGTGGCATTATGGCATCGGGAAACGGACGTACGAGCGCGAGACGCGGAGGCCGCGCCCAGACACAAGTAGCCATCGCGCAGTCACCGACAGCAAGGAGCCTTCCGCCATCCAGCCCTCTCAACTGCGACCAGCTACCTACGGAAGCCTCGGGTTGGACTTGGCAGCAGCAGTAAGCATCACACTGCACACTAATCTACCACAGCGCATTCCTACAAATGTTAAAGGTCCTATTAAAATCCATGGACATTGTGTGGGCGCGCTTTTACTTGGCCGATCTTCAACAACAACGAAAGGACTGTTTGTATTGCCTGGTGTTATTGATGCCGATTATACTGGGGATATACAAATTATGGCTTATGCCCATACACCACCTTTACAAATTGAAAAGGGACAGCGACTAGCTCAACTGATACCATTTCCACCGTTGATGCAGAGCATTTTACCTGATTTGGAACCTATTTTGGATAACCCTCGAGGTAACCAGGGATTTGGATCTACCGGAGACACCTTGGCCTGTGTCACCTTGGATTTATCAAAACGACCTCATTCTGATGTCGCCGTAACTTGGCAAGGAAAAACAATCAAACTAAAAGGATTATTGGATACTGGAGCTGATGCTAGTGTGATATCCATTCGTTTTTGGCCTCCTCATTGGCCTACCCAGAAGTCATCATCCACAGTTGCGGGAGTAGGAGGCCTCACACTAGCCCACAGAAGTCCATTGTTACAAATCCAGCTTACAAACACCAACACAGTAATCAATACAATTGTCGCCGTCGTGGAGCTCCCACCATCTATTCAAATGCTGGTGGGCCGTGATGTTTTAGCACAACTGGGAATGAAACTCACCGATGAGCAACTTTTTCACTAGCGGCCATTAGTTGGGCTTTCCCGATTCAGATGACATGGAAAACGGACAATCCAATTTGGATCAAACAATGGCCGCTAAAAGAGGAAAGCCGAAATGCAGCACATCAGCTAATTCAGGAACAACTAAACCAGGGTCATCTTAAGTTGTCACACAGTGCCTGGAATTCGCCCATTTTTGTAATCAAGAAAAAATCAGGCAAATATCGGTTATTGACTGATTTGAGAACTGTCAATTCCAGTCTGGAACCTGTGGGAGCATTACAACCAGGTTTGCCTAATCCAGCTATGTTACCTAAAAATTGGCCATTGCTAATCATTGATTTAAAGGACTGTTTCTTTACAATCCCACTGCATCCTAAGGACACTCCAAGATTTGCTTTCACACTTCCTGCTCAAAACAGAGGTGCGCCAGATTTGAATGGACTGTGTTGCCACAAGGTATGTGTAATTCACCCACGTTATGTCAGCGATACGTGGATCGTGCCTTAAAGGACTTACGAATCGAATGGCCAGAAATGATCATTTATCACTACATGGATGACATCTTATTTGCTCAGTCACAGCCAATCACCGACCAACAACTACAGCACATCATATCACATCTCAAATCCTACAATCTCGTCGTAGCACCTGAAAAAATCCAGAGATCAGCACCATGGAAATATTTAGGATGGACTTTAACAAACAGAACAATAAAACTGCAAATACAGGTAATACAGGTAACAAGAAAATAACCGAGAGAAATTTGGGTATCAATGCAGCAAGATAAACTTGATTGGTATGTTCAGGAGAATTGGGAGTTACAAGAGACTTTGCTTAGTGCGGACAGTGTGGTTACAGTAAAGACGGTAAATGCACCGGCACCGAGATCATCTGAGTGTGCAGTCTCCCTCCGTCGATTCCCTACAGGGACACTGCGCTCTCAGATGAGCTCGGCAGAACTCGTTTATTAATCAAAAGGCTGCGTTTTTTATACACTTCTTAATGAGCTCCTTATTGGTTACTGCAACATTTACACCAAAACCCCCCTGGAAAGTCCCAACCAGTTAACTTGAAACATTTTTGTAATTAGAACATCTTCTCTTGCTGTTGACTTGCTGCACCCAGCTCCTTTCAGTCCATGGCTTGCAGGTTCCAAGGTCGTGATGTCCTTGGGGCCTCGTTCTGTTAGCCACTGTTGCAGATATGGCTCCACAAATGTCTGTGAGGGGACCCCAATATTAATGACGGGACCCCAAGATCTGGGGAAGGACCAAATGGCTGGGGGGGACCCCAATGAGAGTGAGGGGACCCCAATGCCAAGAACGGGACCCCAATGGCTGGGGGGCGGTGCCCAATGTCTGAGAGGGGGCCCCAATATCCAGGGGGGACTCCAATGTCAATGAGGGGACCATGAGTGTCCTTGGGGGACCCCAACGTCCAGGGAGGGACCCAAATGTCTGTGAGGGGACCCCAATGTCCACTGGGGAACCTCAACGTCTGTAATAGGACCCCAATAACCAGGGGGGGAACCCCAATATCTCAGGGGGGGACCCAATGTCTGTGAGGGGACCCCAATATTAATGACGGGACCCCAAGACCCGGGGAGGGACCCAATGGCTGGGGAAGGGACCCCAATGAGAGTGATGGGACCCCAATGTCCAGGGGGGACCCCAATGTCAATGAAGGGACCATGAGTGTCCTTGGGGGACCCCAACGTCCAGGGAGGGACCCCAATGTCTGTGAGGGGACCCCAATATTAATGACGGGACCCCAAGACCCGGGGAGGGACCCAATGGCTGGGGAGGGGACCCCAATGAGCGTGAGGGGACCCCAATGTCCAGGGCGGACCCCAATGTCAATGAGGGGACCATGAGTGTCCTTGGGGGACCCCAACGTCCAGGGAGGGACCCCAATGTCTGTGAGGGGACCCCAATGTCCACGGGGGGACCTCAATGTCCATGTGGGAACCCCAGTACCTGGGAGGGGACCCCAATGTCCACTGGGGAACCCCGATGTCCATGATAGGACCCCAATAAACAGGGGAGGAACCCCAATGTCTTGGGGGGAACCCAATGTCTGTGAGGGGACCCCAGTATTAATGACGGGACCCCAAGACTCAGGGAGGGACCCAGTGGCTGGAGAGGGGACACCAGTGAGAGTGAGGGGACCCCAATGCCAAGAACGGGACCCGAATGGCTGGGGGGCAGTGCCCAATGTCTGTGAGGGGACCCCAATGTCCAGGAGGGACCCCAATGTCAATGAGGGGACCATGAGTGTCCTTGGGGGACCCCAAGTCCAGGGAGGGACCCCAATATCTGTGAGGGGACCCCAATGTCCACGGGGGGACCTCAATGTCCATGTGGGAACCCCAGTACCTGGGAGGGGACCCCAATGTCTACTGGGGAGCCCCGGCGTCCATGATAGGACCCCAATATACAGGGGAGGAACCCCAATGTCTCAGAGGGGAACCCAATGTCTGTAAGGGAACCCCAGTATTAATGACGGGACGCCAAGATCCGGGGAGGGACCCAATGGCTGGGGAGGGGACCCCAATGAGCATGAGGGGACCCCAATGCCCACGGGGGGACCTCAATGTCCATGTGGGAACCCCAGTACCTGGGAGGGGACCCCAGTGTCCACTGGGGAGCCTCAATGTCCGTAATAGGACCCCAATAACCAGGAGGGGAACCCCAATATCTCAGGGGGGGACCCAATGTCTGTGAGGGGACCCCAATATTAATGACGGGACCCCAAGACCCGGGGAGGGACCCAATGTCTGTGAGGGGACCCCAATATTAATGACGGGACCCCAAGACCCGGGGAGGGACCCAATGGCTGGGGAGGGGACCCCAATGAGAGTGAGGGGACCCCAATGTCAAGAACGGGACCCCAATGGTTGTGGGGCAGTGCCCAATGTCTGTGAGGGGACCCCAATGTCCAGGGGGGACCCCAATGTCAATGAGGGGACCATGAGTGTCCTTGGGGGACCCCAAGTCCAGGGAGGGACCCCAATAGATGTGAGGGGACCCCAATGTCCACGGGGGGATCTCAATGTCCATGTGGGAACCCCAGTACCTGGGAGGGGACCCCAATGTCTACTGGGGAGCCCCGGTGTCCATGATAGGACCCCAATAATCAGGGGGGGAACCCCAATGTCTTGGGGGGTACCCAGTGTCTGTGAGGGGACCCCAATATAAATGACGGGACCCCAAGATCTGGGGAAGGACCAAATGGCTGGGGGGGACCCCAATGAGAGTGAGGGGACCCCAATGTCAAGAACGGCACCCCAATGGTTGTGGGGCGGTGCCCAATGTCTGAGAGGGGACCCCAATGTCCAGGGGGGACCCCAATGTCAATGAGGGGACCATGAGTGTCCTTGGGGGACCCCAACGTCCAGGGAGGGACCCCAATGTCTGTGAGGGGACCCCAATGCCCACAGGGGGACCTCAATGTCCATGTGGGAACCCCAGTACCTGGGAGGGGACCCCAATGTCCACTGGGGAGCCCCAATGCCCATGATAGGACCCCAATAACCAGGAGGGGAACCCCAATATCTCAGGGGGGGACCCAATATCTGTGAGGGGACCCCAATATTAATGACGGGACCCCAAGATCTGGGGAAGGACCAAATGGCTGGAGGGGACCCAATGAGTGTGGGTGACACTGGGGGACACTGGGATATGCTGTAGGACACTGGGAGACACAGGTTGGACACTGGGGTGACACTGGGGGACACTAGGAGGACACTGGGGGGACACTGGGAGACACAGGGTGGACACTGGGGTGACACTGGGGGACACTGCGAGGTGCTGGGGTACACTGGAAGACATAGAGGGACACAGGAAGGGACATGGGGGGACACTGGGGTTATACTGGGGTGACACTGGGGAACATGTGGGACACGGGGGGACACTGGCAGGGACATTGGGGGACACTGGGAGACAGGTGGGACACAGGGGTGACACTGGGGGACACTGGGGGACACGGGGACACTGGGAGGTGCTGGGGTACACTAGAAGACACAGGGGGGTCACTGGGGGACACTGGGAGGGACATGGGGGTACACTGGAGGACACTGGGAGACACGGGGGACACTGGGGGACACACGGGGACACTGGCAGGACACTGGGGAACACTGGGGAACACAGAGGGGACACTGGGTGACACTGAGGGACATGGGGGGCACAGGGAGGGACATGGGGGGACACTGGGGGACACACAGGGTCACTGGGGGGATATTGGGGGACACTGGGGAACACTGGGGGGACACTGGGATTATACTGGGGTGATGCTGGGGAACATGGGGGACACTGGGAGACACAAGGAGGCACATGGGGGGACACTGGGGGACAATAGGGAGACACTGGGGGACACTGGGGAGACACTGGGGAGACACTGGGAGACACTGGGGAGACACTGGGGGACACGGGGTGGTGCTGGGGGACACTGGGAGACACTGAGGAGACGCTGAGTGACACTGGGATGACACTGGGAGACACAGGGAGGGACATGGCGGGACACTGGGGGACACTGGGGGGACACTGGGGAGACACTGGGGGAGACACTGGGAGGTGCTGGGGGACACTGGGAGACACTGGGGAGACACTGAGTGACACTGGGATGACACTGGGGGACACAGGGAGGGACATGGTGGGACACTGGGGTATGCTGGAGGACATGAGGGGACACTGGGGAGACACTGGGGGACACTGGGAGGTGCTGGGGGACACTGGGAGACACCGGGATGACACTGGGGGACACAGGGAGGCACATGGGGGGACAATGGGGAGACACTGGGGGACACTGGGGAGACACTGGGAGACACTGGGGAGACACTGGGGGACACTGGGAGGTGCTGGGGGACACTGAGAGACACTGGGGAGACACTGAGTGACACTGGGATGACACTGGGGGACACAGGGAGGGACATGGCGGGACACTGGGGGACACTGGGGGGATACTGGGGAGACACTGGGGGAGACACTGGGAGGTGCTGGGGGACACTGGGAGACACTGGGGAGACACTGAGTGACACTGGGATGACACTGGGGGACACAGGGAGGGACATGGCGGGACACTGGGGTATGCTGGAGGACATGAGGGGACACTGGGGAGACACTGGGGGACACCGGGAGGTGCTGGGGGACACTGGGAGACACCGGGATGACACTGGGGGACACAGGGAGGCACATGGGGGGACAATGGGGAGACACTGGGGGACACTGGGGAGACACTGGGAGACACTGGGAGGTGCGGGGGGACACTGGGGAGACACTGAGTGACACTGGGATGACACTGGGGGACACAGGGAGGGACATGGGGAGACTCTGGGGAGACACTGGGAGACACTGGGGAGACACTGGGGGACACTGGGAGGACACTGGGGGGACACTGGGAGACACTGGGGGACACTGGGAGGTGCTGGGGTACACTGGGAGACACTGGAGAGACACTGGGGGACACTGGGAGGGACATGGGGGTACACTAGAGGACACTGGGAGACACGGGGGACACTGGGGGACACACGGGGACACTGGCAGGACACTGGGGAACACTGGGGAACACAGAGGGGACACTGGGTGACACTGAGGGACATGGGGGGGCACAGGGAGGGACATGGGGGGACACTGGGGGACACACAGGGTCACTGGGGAGATATTGGGGGACACTGGGGAACACTGGGGGGACACTGGGATTATACTGGGGTGATGCTGGGGAACATGGGGGACACTGGGAGACACAAGGAGGCACATGGGGGGACACTGGGGGACAATAGGGAGACACTGGGGGACACTGGGGAGACACTGGGGAGACACTGGGGGACACTGGGATGTGCTGGGGGACACTGGTAGACACCGGGATGACACTGGGGGACACAGGGAGGCACATGGGGGGACAATGGGGAGACACTGGGGGACACTGGGGAGACACTGGGAGACACTGGGGAGACACTGGGGGACACGGGGTGGTGCTGCGGGACACTGGGAGACACTGAGGAGACGCTGAGTGACACTGGGATGACACTGGGAGACACAGGGAGGGACATGGCGGGACACTGGGGGATACTGGGGGGACACTGGGGAGACACTGGGGGAGACACTGGGAGGTGCTGGGGGACACTGGGAGACACTGGGGAGACACTGAGTGACACTGGGATGACACTGGGGGACACAGGGAGGGACATGGTGGGACACTGGGGTATGCTGGAGGACATGAGGGGACACTGGGGAGACACTGGGGGACACTGGGAGGTGCTGGGGGACACTGGGAGACACCGGGATGACACTGGGGGACACAGGGGGACACTGGGAGGTGCTGGGGGACACTGGGAGACACCGGGATGACACTGGGGGACACAGGGAGGCACATGGGGGGACAATGGGGAGACACTGGGGGACACTGGGGAGACACTGGGAGACACTGGGGAGACACTGGGGGACACTGGGAGGTGCTGGGGGACACTGGGAGACACTGGGGAGACACTGAGTGACACTGGGATGACACTGGGGGACACAGGGAGGGACATGGCGGGACACTGGGGTATGCTGGAGGACATGAGGGGACACTGGGGAGACACTGGGGGACACAGGGAGGTGCTGGGGGACACTGGGAGACACCGGGATGACACTGGGGGACACAGGGAGGCACATGGGGGGACAATGGGGAGACACTGGGGGACACTGGGGAGACACGGGGAGACACTGGGGAGACACTGGGAGACACTGGGGAGACACTGAGTGACACTGGGATGACACTGGGGGACACAGGGAGGGACATGGGGAGACTCTGGGGAGACACTGGGAGACACTGGGGAGACACTGGGGGACACTGGGAGGACACTGGGGTGACACTGGGAGACACTGGGGGACACTGGGAGGTGCTGGGGGACACTGGGAGGCACTGGAGAGACACTGGGGGACACTGGGAGACGCTGGGATGACACTGGGGTACACTGGGGTATGCTGGAGGACACTGGGGGACAATGGGGAGAAACTGGGGGACACTGGGAGGTGCTGGGAGACAGTGGGGGACACTGGGAGGACACTAGGGGGACACTGGGAGACACTGGGGGACACTGGGGGACACTGGGAGGTGCTGGGAGACACTGGGGTACATTGGGGAGACACTGAGTGACACTGGGATGACACTGGGGGACACAGGGAGGGACATGGCGGGACACTGGGGTATGCTGGAGGATATGAGGGGACACTGGGGAGACACTGGGGGACACTGGGAGGTGCTGGGGGACACTGGGAGACACCGGGATGACACTGGGGGACACATGGAGGCACATGGGGGGACAATTGGGAGACACTGGGGGACACTAGGGAGACACTGGGAGACACTGGGGAGACACTGGGGGACACTGGGATGTGCTGGGGGACACTGGGGAGACACTGAGTGACACTGGGATGACACTGGGGGACACAGGGAGGGACATGGGGAGACTCTGGGGAGACACTGGGAGACACTGGGGAGACACTGGGGGACACTGGGAGGACACTGGGGGGACACTGGGAGACACTGGGGGACACTGGGAGGTGCTGGGGGACACTGGGAGACACTGGAGTGACACTGGGGGCACTGGGAGACACTGGGATGACACTGGGGGACACTGGGGTATGCTGGAGGACACTGGGGGACAATGGGGAGACACTGGGGACACTGGGAGGTGCTGGGAGACACTGGGGGACACTGGGAGGACACTGGGGGGACACTGGGAGACACTGGGGGACACTGGGGGACACTGGGAGGTGCTGGGAGACTCTGGGGGACACTGGGGAGACACTGAGTGACACTGGGTTGACACTGGGGGACACAGGGAGGGACATGGCGGGACACTGGGGTATGCTGGAGGACATGAGGGGACACTGGCGAGACACTGGGGGACACTGGGAGGCACATGGGGGGACATTGGGGAGACACTGGGGGACACTGGGGAGACACTGGGAGACACTGGGGAGACACTGGGGGACACTGGGAGGTGCTGGGGGACACTGGGAGACACTGGGGAGACACTGAGTGACACTGGGATGACACTGGGGGACACAGGGAGGGACATGGCGGGACACTGGGGGACACTGGGGGGACACTGGGGAGACACTGGGGGAGACACTGGGAGGTGCTGGGGGACACTGGGAGACACTGGGGAGACACTGAGTGACACTGGGATGACACTGGGGGACACAGGGAGGGACATGGCGGGACACTGGGGTATGCTGGAGGACATGAGGGGACACTGGGGAGACACTGGGGGACACAGGGAGGTGCTGGGGGACACTGGGAGACACCGGGATGACACTGGGGGACACAGGGAGGCACATGGGGGGACAATGGGGAGACACTGGGGGACACTGGGGAGACACGGGGAGACACTGGGGAGACACTGGGAGACACTGGGGAGACACTGAGTGACACAGGGATGACACTGGGGGACACAGGGAGGGACATGGGGAGACTCTGGGGAGACACTGGGAGACACTGGGGAGACACTGGGGGACACTGGGAGGTGCTGGGAGACACTGGGGGACACTGGGAGACACTGGGATGACACAGGGGGACACAGGGAGGCACATGAGGGGACACTGGGCGACACTGGGAGACACTGGGGAGACACTGGGGGACACTGGGAGGTGCTGGGGGACACTAGGAGACACTGGGATGTGCTGGGGGACACTGGGAGACACTGGGATGACACTGGGGGACACAGGGAGGACACTGGGGGGACACTGGGAGACACTGGGGGACACTGGGATGACACTGGGGGACACAGGGAGGGACATGGGGGGACACTGGGGGACACTGGGGTATGCTGGAGGACATGAGGGGACACGGGGGGACACTGGGGGACAATGGGGAGACACTGGGGGGCACTGGGAGGTGCTGGGGGACACTGGGATGACACTGGGGAGACACAGGGAGGGACATGGGGGGACAATGGGGAGACTCTGGGGGACACTGGGGAGACACTGGGAGACACTGGGGAGACACTGGGGGACACTGGGAGGTGCTGGGGGACACTGGGAGACACTGGGATGACACTGGGGGACACAGGGAGGCACATGAGGGGACACTGGGGGACACTGGGAGGTGCTGGGAGACACTGGGGGACACTGGGAGGTGCTGGGGGACACTGGGAGACACTGGGATGACACTGGGGGACACAGGGAGGCACATGGGGGGACACTGGGGAGACACTGGGAGACACTGGGGAGACACTGGGAGACACTGGGATGTGCTGGGGGACACTGGGAGACTCTGGGATGACACTGGGGGACACAGCGAGGACACTGGGGGGACACTGGGAGACACTGTGGGACACTGGGATGACACTGGGATGACACTGGGGGACACAGGGAGGGACATGGGGGGACAATGGGGAGACTCTGGGGGACACTGGGGAGACACTGGGGGACACTGGGGAGACACTGGGTGACACTGGGAGGTGCTGGGGGACACTGGGGAGAGACTGGGGGACACTGGGAGGTGCTGGGGGACACTGGGGGACACTGGGAGGACACAGGGGGGACACTGGGGGACACACGGGGACACTGGCAGGACACTGGGGAACACTGGGGAACACAGAGGGGACACTGGGTGACACTGAGGGACATGGGGGGGCACAGGGAGGGACATGGGGGGACACTGGGGGACACACAGGGTCACTGGGGGGATATTGGGGGACACTGGGGAACACTGGGGGGACACTGGGATTATACTGGGGTGATGCTGGGGAACATGGGGGACACTGGGAGACACAAGGAGGCACATGGGGGGACACTGGGGGACAATAGGGAGACACTGGGGGACACTGGGGAGACACTGGGGAGACACTGGGGAGACACTGGGGGGATACTGGGAGGTGCTGGGGGACACTGGGAGACACTGGGATGACACTGGGGGACACAGGGAGGCACATGGGGGGACACTGGGGTACACTGCGGTATGCTGGAGGACACTGGGGGACAATGGGGAGACACTGGGAGACACTGGGGAGACACTGGGGGACACTGGGAGGTGCTGGGGGACACTGGGGAGACACTGAGTGACACTGGGATGACACTGGGGGACACAGGGAGGGACATGGGGGGACAATGGGGAAACTCTGGGGGCCAATAGGGAGACACTGGGGGACACTGGGCGACACTGGGAGACACTGGGGAGACACTGGGGGACACTGGGAGGTGCTGGGGGACACTAGGAGACACTGGGATGTGCTGGGGGACACTGGGAGACACTGGGATGACACTGGGGGACACAGGGAGGACACTGGGGGGACACTGGGAGACACTGGGGGACACTGGGATGACACTGGGGGACACAGGGAGGGACATGGGGGGACACTGGGGGACACTGGGGTATGCTGGAGGACATGAGGGGACACGGGGGGACACTGGGGGACAATGGGGAGACACTGGGGGGCACTGGGAGGTGCTGGGGGACACTGGGATGACACTGGGGAGACACAGGGAGGGACATGGGGGGACAATGGGGAGACTCTGGGGGACACTGGGGAGACACTGGGAGACACTGGGGAGACACTGGGGGACACTGGGAGGTGCTGGGGGACACTGGGAGACACTGGAGAGACACTGGGGGACACAGGGAGGCACATGAGGGGACACTGGGGGACACTGGGAGGTGCTGGGAGACACTGGGGGACACTGGGAGGTGCTGGGGGACACTGGGAGACACTGGGATGACACTGGGGGACACAGGGAGGCACATGGGGGGACACTGGGGAGACACTGGGAGACACTGGGGAGACACTGGGAGACACTGGGATGTGCTGGGGGACACTGGGAGACTCTGGGATGACACTGGGGGACACAGCGAGGACACTGGGGGGACACTGGGAGACACTGTGGGACACTGGGATGACACTGGGATGACACTGGGGGACACAGGGAGGGACATGGGGGGACAATGGGGAGACTCTGGGGGACACTGGGGAGACACTGGGGGACACTGGGGAGACACTGGGTGACACTGGGAGGTGCTGGGGGACACTGGGGAGAGACTGGGGGACACTGGGAGGTGCTGGGGGACACTGGGGGACACTGGGAGGACACAGGGGGGACACTGGGGGACACACGGGGACACTGGCAGGACACTGGGGAACACTGGGGAACACAGAGGGGACACTGGGTGACACTGAGGGACATGGGGGGGCACAGGGAGGGACATGGGGGGACACTGGGGGACACACAGGGTCACTGGGGGGATATTGGGGGACACTGGGGAACACTGGGGGGACACTGGGATTATACTGGGGTGATGCTGGGGAACATGGGGGACACTGGGAGACACAAGGAGGCACATGGGGGGACACTGGGGGACAATAGGGAGACACTGGGGGACACTGGGGAGACACTGGGGAGACACTGGGGAGACACTGGGGGGATACTGGGAGGTGCTGGGGGACACTGGGAGACACTGGGATGACACTGGGGGACACAGGGAGGCACATGGGGGGACACTGGGGTACACTGCGGTATGCTGGAGGACACTGGGGGACAATGGGGAGACACTGGGAGACACTGGGGAGACACTGGGGGACACTGGGAGGTGCTGGGGGACACTGGGGAGACACTGAGTGACACTGGGATGACACTGGGGGACACAGGGAGGGACATGGGGGGACAATGGGGAAACTCTGGGGGCCAATAGGGAGACACTGGGGGACACTGGGAGGTGCTGGGGGACACTGGGAGACACTGGGATGACACTGGGGGACACAGGGAGGCACATGGGGGGACAATGGGGAGACACTGGGGGACACTGGGGAGACACTGGGAGACACTGGGGAGACACTGGGGGACACTGGGAGGTGCTGGGGGACACTGGGGAGACACTGAGTGACACTGGGATGACACTGGGGGACACAGGGAGGGACATGGGGGGACAATGGGGAGCCTCTGGGGGACAATAGGGAGACACTGGGGGACACTGGGAGGTGCTGGGGGACACTGGGAGACACTGGGATGACACTGGGATGACACTGGGAGACACAGGGAGGGACATGGGGAACAATGGTGAGACTCTGGGGGACAAGAGGGAGACACTGGGGGACACTGGGAGGTGCTGGGGGACACTGGGAGACACTGGGATGACACTGGGGGACACAGGGAGGCACATGGGGGGACAATGGGGAGACTCTGGGGGACAATAGGGAGACACTGGGGGACACTGGGAGGTGCTGGGGGACACTGGGAGACACTGGGATGACACTGGGGGACACAGGGAGGCACATGGGGGGACAATGGGGAGACACTGGGGGACACTGGGGAGACACTGGGAGACACTGGGGAGACACTGGGGGACACTGGGAGGTGCTGGGGGACACTGGGGAGACACTGAGTTACACTGGGATGACACTGGGGGACACAGGGAGGGACATGGGGGGACAATGGGGAGACTCTGGGGGACAATAGGGAGACACTGGGAGACACTGGGGAGACACTGGGGGACACTGGGAGGTGCTGGGGGACACTGGGGAGACACTGAGTGACACTGGGATGACACTGGGGGACACAGGGAGGGACATGGGGGGACAATGGGGAGACTCTGGGGGACAATAGGGAGACACTGGGGGACACTGGGAGGTGCTGGGGGACACTGGGAGACACTGGGATGACACTGGGGAGACACTGAGTGACACTGGGATGACACTGGGGGACACAGGGAGGCACATGGGGGGATAATGGGGAGACTCTGGGGGACAATAGGGAGACACTGGGGGACACTGGGAGGTGCTGGGGGACACTGGGGAGACACTGGGATGACACTGGGATGACACTGGGAGACACAGGGAGGGACATGGGGGGACAATGGGGAGACTCTGGGGGACAATAGGGAGACGCTGGGGGACACTGGGAGGTGCTGGGGGACACTGGGAGACACTGGGATGACACTGGGGGGACACAGGGAGGACACTGGGGGGACACTGGAAGACACTGGGGGACACTGGGAGGACACTGGGAGGTGCTGGGGGACACTGGGAGACACTGGGATGACACTGGGGGACACAGGGAGGACACTGCGGGGACACTGGGAGACACTGGTGGACACTGGGGAGACACTGGGAGACACTGGGGAGACACTGGGGGACACTGGGAGGCTAGAAAAAAGTCCCTGAATGCCAGACCTCAAAAGCCTGAAGAATATATACTTTCGAAACAAATTGTGGATTATCGAAGACCTAAGTGTCACCATGAGAAAAATAAAACAGATGCACCAAAAACTGCCTTTACAAAATGTCTTAACTCCATTGATAACACGAGGAATTCCCAAACCAAAGCGCACCTCTCTAAAGAGGATAATTTGCACGGCTCTCTCATTCCATTGAAGGGTGTAAAATATGAAAAGGAAGGATTCCAGCTATCCAGAGATGCTAACAAGTCTGATCTTAGTTATGAGCTTCTCACAGACCAACAAGCATCCAGTCTTACCTTTAGTCTTGTAAGTGATGCTCAAATGGGTGAAATTTTCAAAAGCTTATTGCAAGGTTCTGATCTCTTGGAAAAAAATGGTGCCACTATCGACAAAAATGAGTGGGAGTTCAGGACTCCAGAAAAACAGTTTTTAGACAGTCAGAAATGCAGAGGTAATGCTGCTGGGCTGGTGCAAGAGATTGCTCCGAAGGAGGCATGTGTGGAGTCTCGATCAGTAGAGGATATTAACTGGCCTATCATTTCACCTGTTAGAGCTCCCTCTTTAGCATCCATGCTTCAGATGTCTGTGGATCCAGATGTTCTAGATGAAAGCTGTATGTATGAGGTTCCTACAAATGCAGCTTCATGCAAAGAAGATGAATGCAATTGACAGAAGAACAAATCATGTGTTTCTTCTATCCTCCTAGAGGTTTTGGCTGTTTCCTCAAGTATTCCATCGCCTTTGAAATCAGATGCTCACCTAAGCTTCCTAAACCCCGAGAATAATTCTAGCTCAGCTCCCGAGGGTGTTCTCAGCGCACATTACAGCGAAGATGCACTTCTTGAAGAGGAGGATGCCACTGAACAAGACATTCATTTGGCTTTAGAATCTGATAACTCGAGCAGTAAATCGAGTTGTTCTTCGTCATGGACAAGCCGGCCTGTTGCTCCCGGTTTTCAGTGTCGCCCCAGCCTACCAATGCAAGCAGTAATCATGGAGAAATCCAACGATCATTTTATTGTAAAGATTAGACGTACTGCGTCATCTACTGCACCAGCATCTGGACAGGTGGCTTCAGTAAAGGAGGCGTGGGCATCCTCAACCAAGATTGAAAAAGTAGAAATGAGAAGTGGAAAAAAAGAAAGGGCCAGTCAGAGTGCCACAGCAGCCACTGTGCAAGAAACTGCCAAACCAGATCTGGTTAAGACAGATCAGTTGCCTCATGTCAGCACTGGACAAGAACAAAATCCTGCCTTACCTCTTCCTCTAAAGGAGTCGCATAATAGTATTGGGAAGGAAGAAACTACTGGGTTGCTTGAACCTTGTAATGTATCTTCAAACACAGAGAGCCATGACATTAAAAGCCCAGATGAAGGCTCTGAGCAATCTCAGGCACACAAATTGAAAGTATCTGAAAACATAAATGAAGTGGGTATTAGATCTCAAGGTTCTTTTCCTACTGAATGCAGTATAGAGTCATACATAGACTTAACAGATGATACTGTTAGTGAAACTTCATGTTGTGCAGTGGAATCCGCTGCAGATAGCAGGACTCGGGAAACTTCTACAGGAAACTCAGAAATGAGTGATAAGAAGGAAGAACTAGAAGAGTGCTCTGATGCATTTATAGACGTAACTGAAGAGCTTTCCAATGAGACTGTAGCAGGTGAATGTAATCTTGAAACAAAATCCATTTCATATACTTGTGTAGGGTGCCAAAAAAGTATAGCTGATAAAACTACTAAAAAAAGGAAAAAGGAGGCTGTTGAAGAGCATTCCAACTCAAAAAGGCAACGAAAAGAAACTGAATTAGCATGTGAAGGGAGCGATACAAATGATGTGAAGTCTGAAGAGGTAAATTCAGCACCCAAACTATGTTCCAGTAAGAAGAATGAGTTGCAGCAGAACAAAGACTCTTCTCCTTTGGCTTTGACATCATCATCTGACATCAGATATCTTCGCCTTGTCTGTATGCCAAAAACATCATCAAGAAGAAGGGAGAAGTAGTAGTTTCCTGGACAAGGTAATTTCTGATTTGATTTGATTGTTTAAGGTTTTTCTTAAGCTCTGCTATACTGAAAAGTGGTAAGAATAGGATATTTAGCTGGTGGCTGAAGTTATTCAGTAGCTCTGCATCCTTCTATAAATAATGGAATGGGAGCCCCTTCTATCAATGCAGGATGACTTTATGCTATTGTTGTCTTTCTTAGAGTACTATTGAAAGGTGTCAAAGTCTATTTTATCCTTTTTCTATAACACTTGTTCAGGGGAAAACAAATTTAAGAGATTAACTGATTTCATGTAATCCTGTTAGCAGCCTTTGGAAGGGAACAGTTTTTAGTAGTTTCTTAGGTAGGTTAAATCAGATTTGCCTTAAAGAAGGCGGCTTCCATATGTCATAACTAATCCCACCGCTTACCCAGATCTCCCAAAGCAGGAGTACTTTTTGCTTTTGTTTTTTAAAGCTTATATGCTAAGGTAACAAGATCTACTATATTGTACTGCCTGTAATTTTTGTGGCCCCTGCCCATTTCCTTTCCTGCCCAAAAATTCCAGCCAGGCTTGGTAAGGGATGTGGAGGTCTTTGATGTTCTTAGAAGGTCTGAAAGATCAGTGACTGGGTAAAGGAGAGCAGCTAAAGATTTCCCCCACTGAGAGAAGGCACGAGAGCAAACAGTGTTTTGTTTTGGGGCCTACAGTGCTCAATCTGCAGAAATGTACTTGTCAACCATTAAACCCATATATTCCTGTTAGTAGGATGTGGGTGGCAAATGAGGTGACTGTATCTGTCAAAGATATGTGCAAAGTTATTGTGGTGTGCTCTTATCCTTAAGAAACCATAGTTAGCAGGTTGTGCTGTTCTTGCTACTACTTGATACAGTCAACACTTTATAAAGGGGCTCCTAAAATTGTCAGGACAGACTTTTCTCAACTCTAGTTCAGATATAAGGTAAGTTTCTAGGTAACATTTTAAAAGAAAATCAACTCCTTCATGGAAAAAAGACTCTGAAAGCCAATACGATTTTTAACGTGCAAAACAATGAGATACGAAGAGATTATTACAGTTTTCCTTATGAATATGACTAGGTTCTCTGTGTCACAGTCTTTCTCCATCTTTGAACTATGCCTAAAAAATATCTATTTAAATAACTAGTCGCTAGTTTTTTCTTTGAAATGAGGAAATCAAATACAATTTATTGGAATATGGCAGGTTTAAACTGGTAGCTTCTGTACAATGACTGCATCTGTATACATTTTACATATACCTAAATTAGTTAATGGGGAAAACAGCAAATCGGTGATACACTTAAGAACAGACTCCTGGTCCTTTATTCTCACACGACGAGTAGGTGTGCCCTGAGTATGTTTGTTGTATTGAGCTACTTAGAGAAATCAGATACCTCTCCATAAGTTCATTGTTGCTGTTTGAACTCATATTCCAAAGTTTGGAAATACTATGGAATGTATGTTATGTATGCCTGTATTTATTTTTTTGTTTGTGTGCCTCTACACATAAATATGTATTAATATTTTTTAAACGCATTTTTGCTACAGAAATGACGACCGAGAAATTTTGCTGGAATGTCAAAGGAAAGGACCATCAAGCAAAACCTTTGTTTCCTTAGCCACTAGGCTGAACAAAAGCCCAAATCAGGTAGGTGCTATCATTCTTACATGTGATAACAGCTATGTTGCCTATGATCCTTGTTGTTTTTTTTCAACTGCAATCTTCTGTGAATTTGTAGTGATTTATTTTCCTCATTTCTTTTGTCAAGGGATTCTTGGAGAATGTTAGATTCTCCCAGTTGCTGCTTTTAAAAAATACACATAATAGAGATATTATGGTCCAGGGATTCTTCAGTACCTGCTTAATTGGTACCATGAAGCTGCGATGTCCAGTCATAAGCCAGGACAACAGGATTGTTTCTATTGTTGAATCAGCACTTAGATAAAGAAAGGTTATGTGGAGAGGCCCAAAGCCTTTGCCCATGGTTAATAAATAAATTAGAAAAGATTAAAATCAGAGCTGGAAAAAAAAGAAATCCCAGAGTTTTTCATAAAGCACATTTTTCATGACAGTGTTTCATTTTTCTTCCTTCACTTTTTAATTAAGAAACTTCAAAAGACGCAAATGTCAAATTCATGTAGAATATTTCTAGAGGTTTGAATGTGACTTTGTACTGAATTGCTATCTTAATCTCTTTCCTGTAAATCTAAAAAAAAAAAATGGAGACGCGAAACCATCCTCGTCGTGCGAAAAAAAAAATTGATACACGAAACCGAGGCTGTTTTGCGAAAAAAAATTGAGACGGGAAAAGTGCGTCCGTGGGCGGAAAAAAAAATGGAGACGCGAAACCATCCTCGTCGTGCGAAAAAAAAAAATTGATACACGAAACCGAGGCTGTTTTGCGAAAAAAAAATGAGACGGGAAAATGGCGTCCGTGGGCGGAAAAAAAAATGGAGATGCGAAACCATCCTCGTCGTGCGAAAAAAAAAATTGATACACGAAACCGAGGCTGTTTTGCGAAAAAAAATTGAGACGGGAAAAGTGCGTCCGTGGGCGGAAAAAAAAAAGGAGACGCGAAACCATCCTCGTCGTGCGAAAAAAAAAAATTGATACACGAAACCGACGCTGTTTTGCGAAAAAAAAATGAGACAGGAAAATGGCGTCCGTGGGCGGAAAAAAAAATGGAGAGGCGAAACCATCCTCGTTGTGCGAAAAAAAAAATTGATACACGAAACCGAGGCTGTTTTGCGAAAAAAAATTGAGACGGGAAAAGTGCGTCCGTGGGCGGAAAAAAAAATGGAGAGGCGAAACCATCCTCGTCCTGCGAAAAAAAAAATTGATACATGAAACCGAGGCTGTTTTGCGAAAAAAAAATGAGACGGGAAAATGGCATCCGTGGGCGGAAAAAAAAATGGAGAGGCGAAACCATCCTCGTCGTGCGAAAAAAAAAATTGATACACGAAACCGACGCTGTTTTGCGAAAAAAAATTGAGACGGGAAAATGGCGTCCGTGGGCGCAAAAAAAAATGGAGGCGCGAAACCATCCTCGTCGTGCGAAAAAAAAAATTGATACACGAAACCGAGGCTGTTTTGCGAAAAAAAATGGAGACGGGAAAAGTGCGTCCGTGGGCGGAAAAAAAAATGGAGAGGCGAAACCATCCTCGTCGTGCGAAAAAAAAAATTGATACACGAAACCGAGGCTGTTTTGCGAAAAAAAATGGAGACGGGAAAATGGCGTCCGTGGGCGGAAAAAAAAATTAAGAGGCGAAACCATCCTCGTCGTGCGAAAAAAAAAATTGATACACGAAACCGACGCTGTTTTGCGAAAAAAAAAAAAGACTGGAAAATGGCGTCCGTGGGCGGAAAAAAAAAATGGAGCCGCGAAACCATCCTCGTTGTGCGAAAAAAAAAATTGATACACGAAACCGAGGCTGTTTTGCGAAAAAAAATTGAGACGGGAAAACGGCGTCCGTGGGCGGAAAAAAAAATGGAGAGGCGAAACCATCCTCGTCGTGCGAAAAAAAAAATTGATACACGAAACCGAGGCTGTTTTGCGAAAAAAAATTGAGACGGGAAAATGGCGTCCGTGGGCGGAAAAAAAAAATGGAGACGCGAAACCATCCTCGTCGTGCGAAAAAAAAAAATTGATACACGAAACCGAGGCTGTTTTGCGAAAAAAAATTGAGACGGGAAAATGGCGTCCGTGGGCGCAAAAAAAAATGGAGAGGCGAAACCATCCTCGTTGTGCGAAAAAAAAAATTGATACACGAAACCGAGGCTGTTTTGCGAAAAAAAATTGAGACGGGAAAAGTGCGTCCGTGGGCGGAAAAAAAAATGGAGAGGCGAAACCATCCTCGTCCTGCGAAAAAAAAAATTGATACATGAAACCGAGGCTGTTTTGCGAAAAAAAAATGAGACGGGAAAATGGCATCCGTGGGCGGAAAAAAAAATGGAGAGGCGAAACCATCCTCGTCGTGCGAAAAAAAAAATTGATACACGAAACCGACGCTGTTTTGCGAAAAAAAATTGAGACGGGAAAATGGCGTCCGTGGGCGCAAAAAAAAATGGAGGCGCGAAACCATCCTCGTCGTGCGAAAAAAAAAATTGATACACGAAACCGAGGCTGTTTTGCGAAAAAAAATGGAGACGGGAAAAGTGCGTCCGTGGGCGGAAAAAAAAATGGAGAGGCGAAACCATCCTCGTCGTGCGAAAAAAAAAATTGATACACGAAACCGAGGCTGTTTTGCGAAAAAAAATGGAGACGGGAAAATGGCGTCCGTGGGCGGAAAAAAAAATTAAGAGGCGAAACCATCCTCGTCGTGCGAAAAAAAAAATTGATACACGAAACCGACGCTGTTTTGCGAAAAAAAAAAAAGACGGGAAAATGGCGTCCGTGGGCGGAAAAAAAAAATGGAGCCGCGAAACCATCCTCGTCGTGCGAAAAAAAAAATTGATACACGAAACCGAGGCTGTTTTGCGAAAAAAAATTGAGACGGGAAAACGGCGTCCGTGGGCGGAAAAAAAAATGGAGAGGCGAAACCATCCTCGTCGTGCGAAAAAAAAAATTGATACACGAAACCGAGGCTGTTTTGCGAAAAAAAATTGAGACGGGAAAATGGCGTCCGTGGGCGGAAAAAAAAAATGGAGACGCGAAACCATCCTCGTCGTGCGAAAAAAAAAAATTGATACACGAAACCGAGGCTGTTTTGCGAAAAAAAATTGAGACGGGAAAAGTGCGTCCGTGGGCGGAAAAAAAAATGGAGATGCGAAACCATCCTCGTCGTGCGAAAAAAAAAATTGATACACGAAACCGAGGCTGTTTTGCGAAAAAAAATTGAGACGGGAAAAGTGCGTCCGTGGGCGGAAAAAAAAATGGAGCCGCGAAACCATCCTCGTCGTGCGAAAAAAAAAATTGATACACGAAACCGACGCTGTTTTGCGAAAAAAAATTGAGACGGGAAAATGGCGTCCGTGGGCGGAAAAAAAAATGGAGAGGCGAAACCATCCTCGTCGTGTGAAAAAAAAAATTGATACACGAAACCGAGGCTGTTTTGCGAAAAAAAATTGAGACGGGAAAATGGCGTCCGTGGGCGCAAAAAAAAATGGAGGCGCGAAACCATCCTCGTCTTGCGAAAAAAAAAATTGATACACGAAACCGAGGCTGTTTTGCGAAAAAAAATGGAGACGGGAAAATGGCGTCCGTGGGCGGAAAAAAAAATGGAGAGGCGAAACCATCCTCGTCCTGCGAAAAAAAAAATTGATACATGAAACCTAGGCTGTTTTGCGAAAAAAAATTGAGACGGGAAAATGGCGTCCGTGGGCGGAAAGAAAAAATGGAGAGGCGAAACCATCCTCGTTGTGCGAAAAAAAAAATTGATACAGGAAACCGACGCTTTTTTGCGAAAAAAAATGGAGACGGGAAAATGGCGTCCGTGGGCGGAAAAAAAAATGGAGAGGCGAAACCATCCTCGTCGTGCGAAAAAAAAAATTGATACACGAAACCGAGGCTGTTTTGCGAAAAAAAATTGAGACGGGAAAAGTGCGTCCGTGGCCGGAAAAAAAAATGGAGAGGCGAAACCATCTTCGTCGTGCGGAAAAAAAAAATTGATACACGAAACCGAGGCTGTTTTGCGAAAAAAAATTGAGACGGGAAAATGGCGTCCGTGGGCGGAAAATAAAATGGAGCCGCGAAACCATCCTCGTCGTGCGAAAAAAAAAATTGATACACGAAACCGAGGCTGTTTTGCGAAAAAAAATTGAGACGGGAAAATGGCGTCCGTGGGTGCAAAAAAAAATGGAGGCGCGAAACCATCCTCGTCGTGCGAAAAAAAAAATTGATACACGAAACCGAGGCTGTTTTGCGAAAAAAAATGGAGACGGGAAAAGTGCGTCCGTGGGCGGAAAAAAAAATGGAGAGGCGAAACCATCCTCGTCGTGCGAAAAAAAAAATTGATACACGAAACCGAGGCTGTTTTGCGAAAAAAAATTGAGACGGGAAAATGGCGTCCGTGGGCGGAAAAAAAAAATGGAGACGCGAAACCATCCTCGTCGTGCGAAAAAAAAAAATTGATACACGAAACCGAGGCTGTTTTGCGAAAAAAAATTGAGACGGGAAAAGTGCGTCCGTGGGCGGAAAAAAAAATGGAGAGGCGAAACCATCCTCGTCGTGCGAAAAAAAAAATTGATACACGAAACCGAGGCTGTTTTGCGAAAAAAAATTGAGACGGGAAAAGTGCGTCCGTGGGCGGAAAAAAAAATGGAGCCGCGAAACCATCCTCGTCGTGCGAAAAAAAAAATTGATACACGAAACCGACGCTGTTTTGCGAAAAAAAATTGAGACGGGAAAATGGCGTCCGTGGGCGGAAAAAAAAATGGAGAGGCGAAACCATCCTCGTCCTGCGAAAAAAAAAATTAATACACGAAACCGAGGCTGTTTTGAGAAAAAATATTGAGACGGGAAAATGGCGTCCATGGGCGGAAAGAAAAAATGGAGAGGCGAAACCATCCTCGTTGTGCGAAAAAAAAAATTGATACACGAAACCGAGGCTGTTTTGCGAAAAAAAATGGAGACGGGAAAATGGCGTCCGTGGGCGGAAAAAAAAATGGAGAGGCGAAACCATCCTCGTCGTGCGAAAAAAAAAATTGATACACGAAACCGAGGCTGTTTTGCGAAAAAAAAATTGAGACGGGAAAACGGCGTCCGTGGGCGGAAAAAAAAATGGAGAGGCGAAACCATCCTCGTTGTGCGAAAAAAAAAATTGATACACGAAACCGAGGCTGTTTTGCGAAAAAAAATGGAGACGGGAAAATGGCGTCCGTGGGCGGAAAAAAAAATGGAGAGGCGAAACCATCCTCGTCCTGCGAAAAAAAAAATTGATACATGAAACCGAGGCTGTTTTGCGAAAAAAAATGGAGACGGGAAAATTGCGTCCGTGGGCGGAAAGAAAAAATGGAGAGGCGAAACCATCCACGTCCTGCGAAAAAAAAAATTGATACACGAAACCGAGGCTGTATTGCGAAAAAAAATTGAGACGGGAAAATGGCGTCCGTGGGCGGAAAAAAAAATGGAGACGCGAAACCATCCTCGTCGTGCGAAAAAAAAAATTGATACACGAAACCGAGGCTGTTTTGCGAAAAAAATGGAGACGGGAAAATGGCGTCCGTGGGCGGAAAGAAAAAATGGAGAGGCGAAACCATCCTCGTCCTGCGAAAAAAAAAATTGATACATGAAACCGAGGCTGTTTTGCGAAAAAAAATGGAGACGGGAAAATTGCGTCCGTGGGCGGAAAGAAAAAATGGAGAGGCGAAACCATCCTCGTTGTGCGAAAAAAAAAATTGATACACGAAACCGAGGCTGTTTTGCGAAAAAAAATTGAGACGGGAAAATGGCGTCCGTGGGCGGAAAAAAAAATGGAGAGGCGAAACCATCCTCGTCGTGCGAAAAAAAAAATTGATACACGAAACCGAGGCTGTTTTGCGAAAAAAAATTGAGACGGGAAAACGGCGTCCGTGGGCGGAAAAAAAAATGGAGAGGCGAAACCATCCTCGTTGTGCGAAAAAAAAAATTGATACACGAAACCGAGGCTGTTTTGCGAAAAAAAATTGAGACGGGAAAATGGCGTCCGTGGGCGGAAAAAAAAATGGAGAGGCGAAACCATCCTCGTCGTGCGAAAAAAAAAAATTGATACACGAAACCGAGGCTGTTTTGCGAAAAAAAATTGAGACGGGAAAATGGCGTCCGTGGGCGGAAAAAAAAATGGAGAGGCGAAACCATCCTCGTCGTGCGAAAAAAAAAATTGATACACGAAACCGACGCTGTTTTGCGAAAAAAAATTGAGACGGGAAAATGGCGTCCGTGGGCGGAAAAAAAAATGGAGAGGCGAAACCATCCTCGTCGTGCGAAAAAAAAAATTGATACACGAAACCGAGGCTGTTTTGCGAAAAAAAAATTGAGACGGGAAAACGGCGTCCGTGGGCGGAAAAAAAAAAGGAGAGGCGAAACCATCCTCGTCGTGCGAAAAAAAAAAATTGATACACGAAACCGAGGCTGTTTTGCGAAAAAAAAATGAGACGGGAAAATGGCGTCCGTGGGCGGAAAAAAAAATGGAGAGGCGAAACCATCCTCGTCGTGCGAAAAAAAAAATTGATACACGAAACCGAGGCTGTTTTGCGAAAAAAAATTGAGACGGGAAAAGTGCGTCCGTGGGCGGAAAAAAAAATGGAGAGGCGAAACCATCCTCGTCCTGCGAAAAAAAAAATTGATACATGAAACCGAGGCTGTTTTGCGAATAAAAAAATGAGACGGGAAAATGGCATCCGTGGGCGGAAAAAAAAATGGAGCCGCGAAACCATCCTCGTCGTGCGAAAAAAAAAATTGATACACGAAACCGACGCTGTTTTGCGAAAAAAAAATGAGACGGGAAAACGGCGTCCGTGGTCGGAAAAAAAAATGGAGACGCGAAACCATCCTCGTCGTGCGAAAAAAAAAATTAATACACGAAACCGAGGCTGTTTTGCGAAAAAAAATTGAGACAGGAAAAGTGCGTCCGTGGGCGGAAAAAAAAATGGAGCCGCGAAACCATCCTCGTCGTGCGAAAAAAAAAATTGATACACGAAACCGAGGCTGTTTTGCGAAAAAAAAATGAGACGGGAAAATGGCGTCCGTGGGCGGAAAAAAAAATGGAGAGGCGAAACCATCCTCGTCGTGCGAAAAAAAAAAATTGATACACGAAACCGAGGCTGTTTTGCGAAAAAAAATTGAGACGGGAAAAGTGCGTCCGTGGGCGGAAAAAAAAATGGAGAGGCGAAACCATCCTCGTCCTGCGAAAAAAAAAATTGATACATGAAACCGAGGCTGTTTTGCGAAAAAAAATGGAGACGGGAAAATTGCGTCCGTGGGCGGAAAGAAAAAATGGAGAGGCGAAACCATCCACGTCCTGCGAAAAAAAAAATTGATACACGAAACCGAGGCTGTATTGCGAAAAAAAATTGAGACGGGAAAATGGCGTCCGTGGGCGGAAAAAAAAATGGAGACGCGAAACCATCCTCGTCGTGCGAAAAAAAAAATTGATACACGAAACCGAGGCTGTTTTGCGAAAAAAATGGAGACGGGAAAATGGCGTCCGTGGGCGGAAAGAAAAAATGGAGAGGCGAAACCATCCTCGTCCTGCGAAAAAAAAAATTGATACATGAAACCGAGGCTGTTTTGCGAAAAAAAATGGAGACGGGAAAATTGCGTCCGTGGGCGGAAAGAAAAAATGGAGAGGCGAAACCATCCTCGTTGTGCGAAAAAAAAAATTGATACACGAAACCGAGGCTGTTTTGCGAAAAAAAATTGAGACGGGAAAATGGCGTCCGTGGGCGGAAAAAAAAATGGAGAGGCGAAACCATCCTCGTCGTGCGAAAAAAAAAATTGATACACGAAACCGAGGCTGTTTTGCGAAAAAAAATTGAGACGGGAAAACGGCGTCCGTGGGCGGAAAAAAAAATGGAGAGGCGAAACCATCCTCGTTGTGCGAAAAAAAAAATTGATACACGAAACCGAGGCTGTTTTGCGAAAAAAAATTGAGACGGGAAAATGGCGTCCGTGGGCGGAAAAAAAAATGGAGAGGCGAAACCATCCTCGTCGTGCGAAAAAAAAAAATTGATACACGAAACCGAGGCTGTTTTGCGAAAAAAAATTGAGACGGGAAAATGGCGTCCGTGGGCGGAAAAAAAAATGGAGAGGCGAAACCATCCTCGTCGTGCGAAAAAAAAAATTGATACACGAAACCGACGCTGTTTTGCGAAAAAAAATTGAGACGGGAAAATGGCGTCCGTGGGCGGAAAAAAAAATGGAGAGGCGAAACCATCCTCGTCGTGCGAAAAAAAAAATTGATACACGAAACCGAGGCTGTTTTGCGAAAAAAAAATTGAGACGGGAAAACGGCGTCCGTGGGCGGAAAAAAAAAAGGAGAGGCGAAACCATCCTCGTCGTGCGAAAAAAAAAAATTGATACACGAAACCGAGGCTGTTTTGCGAAAAAAAAATGAGACGGGAAAATGGCGTCCGTGGGCGGAAAAAAAAATGGAGAGGCGAAACCATCCTCGTCGTGCGAAAAAAAAAATTGATACACGAAACCGAGGCTGTTTTGCGAAAAAAAATTGAGACGGGAAAAGTGCGTCCGTGGGCGGAAAAAAAAATGGAGAGGCGAAACCATCCTCGTCGTGCGAAAAAAAAAATTGATACATGAAACCGAGGCTGTTTTGCGAATAAAAAAATGAGACGGGAAAATGGCATCCGTGGGCGGAAAAAAAAATGGAGCCGCGAAACCATCCTCGTCGTGCGAAAAAAAAAATTGATACACGAAACCGACGCTGTTTTGCGAAAAAAAAATGAGACGGGAAAACGGCGTCCGTGGTCGGAAAAAAAAATGGAGACGCGAAACCATCCTCGTCGTGCGAAAAAAAAAATTAATACACGAAACCGAGGCTGTTTTGCGAAAAAAAATTGAGACAGGAAAAGTGCGTCCGTGGGCGGAAAAAAAAATGGAGCCGCGAAACCATCCTCGTCGTGCGAAAAAAAAAATTGATACACGAAACCGAGGCTGTTTTGCGAAAAAAAAATGAGACGGGAAAATGGCGTCCGTGGGCGGAAAAAAAAATGGAGAGGCGAAACCATCCTCGTCGTGCGAAAAAAAAAAATTGATACACGAAACCGAGGCTGTTTTGCGAAAAAAAATTGAGACGGGAAAAGTGCGTCCGTGGGCGGAAAAAAAAATGGAGAGGCGAAACCATCCTCGTCCTGCGAAAAAAAAAATTGATACATGAAACCGAGGCTGTTTTGCGAAAAAAAAATGAGACGGGAAAATGGCATCCTTGGGCGGAAAAAAAAATGGAGAGGCGAAACCATCCTCGTCGTGCGAAAAAAAAAATTGATACACGAAACCGACGCTGTTTTGCGAAAAAAAATTGAGACGGGAAAATGGCGTCCGTGGGCGCAAAAAAAAATGGAGAGGCGAAACCATCCTCGTCGTGCGAAAAAAAAAATTGATACACGAAACCGAGGCTGTTTTGCGAAAAAAAATTGAGACGGGAAAATGGCGTCCGTGGGCGGAAAAAAAAATGGAGAGGCGAAACCATCCTCGTTGTGCGAAAAAAAAAATTGATACACGAAACCGACGCTGTTTTGCGAAAAAAAAAAAAGACGGGAAAATGGCGTCCGTGGGCGGAAAAAAAAAATGGAGCCGCGAAACCATCCTCGTCGTGCGAAAAAAAAAATTGATACACGAAACCGACGCTGTTTTGCGAAAAAAAATTGAGACGGGAAAATTGCGTCCGTGGGCGGAAAAAAAAATGGAGCCGCGAAACCATCCTCGTCGTGCGAAAAAAAAAATTGATACACGAAACCGAGGCTGTTTTGCGAAAAAAAATTGAGACGGGAAAACGGCGTCCGTGGGCGGAAAAAAAAATGGAGAGGCGAAACCATCCTCGTCGTGCGAAAAAAAAAATTGATACACGAAACCGAGGCTGTTTTGCGAAAAAAAATTGAGACGGGAAAATGGCGTCCGTGGGCGGAAAAAAAAAATGGAGACGCGAAACCATCCTCGTCGTGTGAAAAAAAAAAATTGATACACGAAACCGAGGCTGTTTTGCGAAAAAAAATTGAGACGGGAAAAGTGCGTCCGTGGGCGGAAAAAAAAATGGAGAGGCGAAACCATCCTCGTCGTGCGAAAAAAAAAATTGATACACGAAACCGAGGCTGTTTTGCGAAAAAAAATTGAGACGGGAAAATTGCGTCCGTGGGCGGAAAAAAAAATGGAGCCGCGAAACCATCCTCGTCGTGCGAAAAAAAAAATTGATACACGAAACCGACGCTGTTTTGCGAAAAAAAATGGAGACGGGAAAATGGCGTCCGTGGGCGGAAAAAAAAATGGAGAGGCGAAACCATCCTCGTTGTGCGAAAAAAAAAATTGATACACGAAACCGAGGCTGTTTTGCGAAAAAAAATTGAGACGGGAAAATGGCGTCCGTGGGCGGAAAAAAAAATGGAGAGGCGAAACCATCCTCGTCGTGTGAAAAAAAAAATTGATACACGAAACCGAGGCTGTTTTGCGAAAAAAAATTGAGACGGGAAAATGGCGTCCGTGGGCGCAAAAAAAAATGGAGGCGCGAAACCATCCTCGTCTTGCGAAAAAAAAAATTGATACACGAAACCGAGGCTGTTTTGCGAAAAAAAATGGAGACGGGAAAATGGCGTCCGTGGGCGGAAAAAAAAATGGAGAGGCGAAACCATCCTCGTCCTGCGAAAAAAAAAATTGATACATGAAACCTAGGCTGTTTTGCGAAAAAAAATTGAGACGGGAAAATGGCGTCCGTGGGCGGAAAGAAAAAATGGAGAGGCGAAACCATCCTCGTCGTGCGAAAAAAAAAATTGATACAGGAAACCGACGCTTTTTTGCGAAAAAAAATTGAGACGGGAAAATGGCGTCCGTGGGCGGAAAAAAAAATGGAGAGGCGAAACCATCCTCGTCGTGCGAAAAAAAAAATTGATACACGAAACCGAGGCTGTTTTGCGAAAAAAAATTGAGACGGGAAAAGTGCGTCCGTGGCCGGAAAAAAAAATGGAGAGGCGAAACCATCTTCGTCGTGCGGAAAAAAAAAATTGATACACGAAACCGAGGCTGTTTTGCGAAAAAAAAATGAGACGGGAAAATGGCGTCCGTGGGCGGAAAATAAAATGGAGCCGCGAAACCATCCTCGTCGTGCGAAAAAAAAAATTGATACACGAAACCGAGGCTGTTTTGCGAAAAAAAATTGAGACGGGAAAATGGCGTCCGTGGGTGCAAAAAAAAATGGAGGCGCGAAACCATCCTCGTCGTGCGAAAAAAAAAATTGATACACGAAACCGAGGCTGTTTTGCGAAAAAAAATGGAGACGGGAAAAGTGCGTCCGTGGGCGGAAAAAAAAATGGAGAGGCGAAACCATCCTCGTCGTGCGAAAAAAGAAATTGATACACGAAACCGACGCTGTTTTGCGAAAAAAAATTGAGACGGGAAAATTGCGTCCGTGGGCGGAAAAAAAAATGGAGAGGCGAAACCATCCTCGTCGTGTGAAAAAAAAAATTGATTCACGAAACCGAGGCTGTTTTGCGAAAAAAAATTGAGACGGGAAAATGGCGTCCGTGGGCGGAAAAAAAAAATGGAGACGCGAAACCATCCTCGTCGTGCGAAAAAAAAAATTGATACACGAAACCGAGGCTGTTTTGCGAAAAAAAATGAGACGGGAAAAGTGCGTCCGTGGGCGGAAAAAAAAATGGAGAGGCGAAATCATCCTCGTCGTGCGAAAAAAAAAATTGATACACGAAACCGAGGCTGTTTTGCGAAAAAAAATGGAGACGGGAAAATGGCGTCCGTGGGCGGAAAAAAAAATGGAGAGGCGAAAGCATCCTCGTCGTGCGAAAAAAAAAATTGATACACGAAACCGAGGCTGTTTTGCGAAAAAAAATGGAGACGGGAAAATGGCGTCCGTGGGCGGAAAAAAAAATGGAGAGGCGAAACCATCCTCGTTGTGCGAAAAAAAAAATTGATACAAGAAACCGACGCTGTTTTGCGAAAAAAAATGGAGACGGGAAAATGGCGTCCGTGGGCGGAAAAAAAAAATGGAGACGCGAAACCATCCTCGTCGTGCGAAAAAAAAAATTGATACACGAAACCGACGCTGTTTTGCGAAAAAAAATTGAGACGGGAAAATTGCGTCCGTGGGCGGAAAAAAAAATGGAGCCGCGAAACCATCCTCGTCGTGCGAAAAAAAAAATTGATACACGAAACCGAGGCTGTTTTGCGAAAAAAAATTGAGACGGGAAAATGGCGTCCGTGGGCGGAAAAAAAAATGGAGAGGCGAAACCATCCTCGTCGTGCGAAAAAAAAAATTGATACACGAAACCGACGCTGTTTTGCGAAAAAAAATTGAGACGGGAAAATGGCGTCCGTGGGCGGAAAAAAAAATGGAGAGGCGAAACCATCCTCGTCGTGCGAAAGAAAAATTGATACATGAAACCGAGGCTGTTTTGCGAAAAAAAATTGAGACGGGAAAATGGCGTCCGTGGGCGGAAAAAAAAATGGAGAGGCGAAACCATCCTCGTCGTGCGAAAAAAAAAATTGATACACGAAACCGAGGCTGTTTTGCGAAAAAAAATTGAGACGGGAAAACGGCGTCCGTGGGCGGAAAAAAAAATGGAGAGGCGAAACCATCCTCGTTGTGCGAAAAAAAAAATTGATACACGAAACCGAGGCTGTTTTGCGAAAAAAAATTGAGACGGGAAATGTGCGTCCGTGGGCGGAAAAAAAAATGGAGACGCGAAACCATCCTCGTCCTGCGAAAAAAAAAATTGATACACGAAACCGAGGCTGTTTTGCGAAAAAAAATTGAGACGGGAAAATTGCGTCCGTGGGCGGAAAAAAAAATGGAGAGGCGAAACCATCCTCGTCGTGCGAAAAAAAAAATTGATACACGAAACCGAGGCTGTTTTGCGAAAAAAAATTGAGACGGGAAAATTGCGTCCGTGGGCGGAAAAAAAAACGGAGAGGCGAAACCATCCTCGTCGTGCGAAAACAAAAATTGATACACGAAACCGAGGCTGTTTTGCGAAAAAAAATGGTGACGGGAAAATGGCGTCCGTGGGCGGAAAAAAAAATGGAGAGGCGAAACCATCCTCGTCGTGCGAAAAAAAAAATTGATACACGAAACCGAGGCTGTTTTGCGAAAAAAAATTGAGACGGGAAAATTGCGTCCGTGGGCGAAAAAAAAAAATGGAGAGGCGAAACCATCCTCGTCGTGCGAAAAAAAAAATTGATACACGAAACCGACGCTGTTTTGCGAAAAAAAATTGAGACGGGAAAATGGCGTCCGTGGGCGGAAAAAAAAAATGGAGAGGCGAAACCATCCTCGTCGTGCGAAAAAAAAAATTGATACACGAAACCGAGGCTGTTTTGCGAAAAAAAATTGAGACGGGAAAATGGCGTCCGTGGGCGGAAAAAAAAATGGAGAGGCGAAACCATCCTCGTCGTGCGAAAAAAAAAATTGATACACGAAACCGAGGCTGTTTTGCGAAAAAAAATTGAGACGGGAAAATTGCGTCCGTGGGCGGAAAAAAAAATGGAGAGGCGAAACCATCCTCGTCGTGCGAAAAAAAAAATTGATACACGAAACCGAGGCTGTTTTGCGAAAAAAAATTGAGACGGGAAAATGGCGTCCGTGGGCGGAAAAAAAAACGGAGAGGCGAAACCATCCTCGTCGTGCGAAAAAAAAAATTGATACACGAAACCGACGCTGTTTTGCGAAAAAAAATGGAGACGGGAAAATTGCGTCCGTGGGCGGAAAAAAAAATGGAGAGGCGAAACCATCCTCGTCGTGCGAAAGAAAAAATTGATACACGAAACCGAGGCTGTTTTGCGAAAAAAAATTGAGATGGGAAAAGTGCGTCCGTGGGCGGAAAAAAAAATGGAGAGGCGAAACCATCCTCGTCGTGCGAAAAAAAAAAATTGATACACGAAACCGACGCTGTTTTGCGAAAAAAAATTGAGACGGGAAAAGTGCGTCCGTGGGCGGAAAAAAAAATGGAGAGGCGAAACCATCCTCGTCCTGCGAAAAAAAAAATTGATACATGAAACCTAGGCTGTTTTGCGAAAAAAAATGGAGACGGGAAAATGGCGTCCGTGGGCGGAAAGAAAAAATGGAGAGGCGAAACCATCCTCGTCCTGCGAAAAAAAAAAATTGATACACGAAACCGAGGCTGTTTTGCGAAAAAAATGAGCCGGGAAAATGGCATCCGTGGGCGGAAAAAAAAATGGAGAGGCGAAACCATCCTCGTCGTGCGAAAAAAAAAATTGATACACGAAACCGAGGCTGTTTTGCGAAAAAAAATTGAGACGGGAAAATTGCGTCCGTGGGCGGAAAAAAAAATGGAGAGGCGAAACCATCCTCGTCGTGCGAAAAAAAAAATTGATACACGAAACCGACGCTGTTTTGCGAAAAATAATTGAGACGGGAAAAGTGCGTCCGTGGGCGGAAAAAAAAATGGAGAGGCGAAACCATCCTCGTCGTGCGAAAAAAAAAATTGATACACGAAACCGACGCTGTTTTGCGAAAAAAAATTGAGACGGGAAAATGGCGTCCGTGGGCGGAAAAAAAAAATGGAGAGGCGAAACCATCCTCGTCGTGCGAAAAAAAAAATTGATACACGAAACCGAGGCTGTTTTGCGAAAAAAAATTGAGACGGGAAAATGGCGTCCGTGGGCGGAAAAAAAAATGGAGAGGCGAAACCATCCTCGTCGTGCGAAAAAAAAAATTGATACACGAAACCGAGGCTGTTTTGCGAAAAAAAATGGAGACGGGAAAATGGCGTCCGTGGGCGGAAAAAAAAATGGAGAGGCGAAACCATCCTCGTCGTGCGAAAAAAAAAATTGATACACGAAACCGAGGCTGTTTTGCCAAAAAAAATTGAGACGGGAAAATTGCGTCCGTGGGCGGAAAAAAAAATGGAGAGGCGAAACCATCCTCGTCGTGCGAAAAAAAAAATTGATACACGAAACCGAGGCTGTTTTGCGAAAAAAAATGGAGACGGGAAAATGGCGTCCGTGGGCGGAAAAAAAAATGGAGAGGCGAAACCATCCTCGTCGTGCGAAAAAAAAAATTGATACACGAAACCGAGGCTGTTTTGCGAAAAAAAATTGAGACGGGAAAATTGCGTCCGTGGGCGGAAAAAAAAACGGAGAGGCGAAACCATCCTCGTCGTGCGAAAAAAAAAATTGATACACGAAACCGAGGCTGTTTTGCGAAAAAAAATGGAGACGGGAAAATTGCGTCCGTGGGCGGAAAAAAAAATGGAGAGGCGAAACCATCCTCGTCGTGCGAAAAAAAAAATTGATACACGAAACCGAGGATGTTTTGCGAAAAAAAATTGAGACGGGAAAATTGCGTCCGTGGGCGGAAAAAAAAATGGAGAGGCGAAACCATCCTCGTCGTGCGAAAAAAAAAATTGATACACGAAACCGAGGCTGTTTTGCGAAAAAAAATTGAGACGGGAAAATGGCGTCCGTGGGCGGAAAAAAAAATGGAGAGGCGAAACCATCCTCGTCGTGCGAAAAAAAAAATTGATACACGAAACCGAGGCTGTTTTGCGAAAAAAAATTGAGACGGGAAAATTGCGTCCGTGGGCGGAAAAAAAAATGGAGAGGCGAAACCATCCTCGTCGTGCGAAAAAAAAAATTGATACACGAAACCGAGGCTGTTTTGCGAAAAAAAATTGAGACGGGAAAATGGCGTCCGTGGGCGGAAAAAAAAACGGAGAGGCGAAACCATCCTCGTCGTGCGAAAAAAAAAATTGATACACGAAACCGACGCTGTTTTGCGAAAAAAAATGGAGACGGGAAAATTGCGTCCGTGGGCGGAAAAAAAAATGGAGAGGCGAAACCATCCTCGTCGTGCGAAAGAAAAAATTGATACACGAAACCGAGGCTGTTTTGCGAAAAAAAATTGAGATGGGAAAAGTGCGTCCGTGGGCGGAAAAAAAAATGGAGAGGCGAAACCATCCTCGTCGTGCGAAAAAAAAAAATTGATACACGAAACCGACGCTGTTTTGCGAAAAAAAATTGAGACGGGAAAAGTGCGTCCGTGGGCGGAAAAAAAAATGGAGAGGCGAAACCATCCTCGTCCTGCGAAAAAAAAAATTGATACATGAAACCTAGGCTGTTTTGCGAAAAAAAATGGAGACGGGAAAATGGCGTCCGTGGGCGGAAAGAAAAAATGGAGAGGCGAAACCATCCTCGTCCTGCGAAAAAAAAAAATTGATACACGAAACCGAGGCTGTTTTGCGAAAAAAATGAGCCGGGAAAATGGCATCCGTGGGCGGAAAAAAAAATGGAGAGGCGAAACCATCCTCGTCGTGCGAAAAAAAAAATTGATACACGAAACCGAGGCTGTTTTGCGAAAAAAAATTGAGACGGGAAAATTGCGTCCGTGGGCGGAAAAAAAAATGGAGAGGCGAAACCATCCTCGTCGTGCGAAAAAAAAAATTGATACACGAAACCGACGCTGTTTTGCGAAAAATAATTGAGACGGGAAAAGTGCGTCCGTGGGCGGAAAAAAAAATGGAGAGGCGAAACCATCCTCGTCGTGCGAAAAAAAAAATTGATACACGAAACCGACGCTGTTTTGCGAAAAAAAATTGAGACGGGAAAATGGCGTCCGTGGGCGGAAAAAAAAAATGGAGAGGCGAAACCATCCTCGTCGTGCGAAAAAAAAAATTGATACACGAAACCGAGGCTGTTTTGCGAAAAAAAATTGAGACGGGAAAATGGCGTCCGTGGGCGGAAAAAAAAATGGAGAGGCGAAACCATCCTCGTCGTGCGAAAAAAAAAATTGATACACGAAACCGAGGCTGTTTTGCGAAAAAAAATGGAGACGGGAAAATGGCGTCCGTGGGCGGAAAAAAAAATGGAGAGGCGAAACCATCCTCGTCGTGCGAAAAAAAAAATTGATACACGAAACCGAGGCTGTTTTGCCAAAAAAAATTGAGACGGGAAAATTGCGTCCGTGGGCGGAAAAAAAAATGGAGAGGCGAAACCATCCTCGTCGTGCGAAAAAAAAAATTGATACACGAAACCGAGGCTGTTTTGCGAAAAAAAATGGAGACGGGAAAATGGCGTCCGTGGGCGGAAAAAAAAATGGAGAGGCGAAACCATCCTCGTCGTGCGAAAAAAAAAATTGATACACGAAACCGAGGCTGTTTTGCGAAAAAAAATTGAGACGGGAAAATTGCGTCCGTGGGCGGAAAAAAAAACGGAGAGGCGAAACCATCCTCGTCGTGCGAAAAAAAAAATTGATACACGAAACCGAGGCTGTTTTGCGAAAAAAAATGGAGACGGGAAAATTGCGTCCGTGGGCGGAAAAAAAAATGGAGAGGCGAAACCATCCTCGTCGTGCGAAAAAAAAAATTGATACACGAAACCGAGGATGTTTTGCGAAAAAAAATTGAGACGGGAAAATTGCGTCCGTGGGCGGAAAAAAAAATGGAGAGGCGAAACCATCCTCGTCGTGCGAAAAAAAAAATTGATACACGAAACAGACGCTGTTTTGCGAAAAAAAATTGAGACGGGAAAATGGTGTCCGTGGGCGGAAAAAAAAAATGGAGAGGCGAAACCATCCTCGTCGTGCGAAAAAAAAAATTGATACACGAAACCGAGGCTGTTTTGCGAAAAAAAATTGAGACGGGAAAATGGCGTCCGTGGGCGGAAAGAAAAAATGGAGAGGCGAAACCATCCTCGTCGTGCGAAAAAAAAAATTGATACACGAAACCGAGGCTGTTTTGCGAAAAAAAATTGAGACGGGAAAATTGCGTCCGTGGGCGGAAAAAAAAATGGAGAGGCGAAACCATCCTCGTCGTGCGAAAAAAAAAATTGATACACGAAACCGAGGCTGTTTTGCGAAAAAAAATTGAGACGGGAAAATTGCGTCCGTGGGCGGAAAAAAAACCGGAGAGGCGAAACCATCCTCGTCGTGCGAAAAAAAAAATTGATACACGAAACCGAGGCTGTTTTGCGAAAAAAAATGGAGACGGGAAAATTGCGTCCGTGGGCGGAAAAAAAAATGGAGAGGCGAAACCATCCTCGTCGTGCGAAAAAAAAAATTGATACACGAAACCGAGGCTGTTTTGCGAAAAAAAATTGAGACGGGAAAATTGCGTCCGTGGGCGGAAAAAAAAATGGAGAGGCGAAACCATCCTCGTCGTGCGAAAAAAAAAATTGATACACGAAACCGAGGCTGTTTTGCGAAAAAAAATTGAGACGGGAAAATTGCGTCCGTGGGCGGAAAAAAAAATGGAGAGGCGAAACCATCCTCGTCGTGCGAAAGAAAAAATTGATACACGAAACCGAGGCTGTTTTGCGAAAAAAAATTGAGACGGGAAAAGTGCGTCCGTGGGCGGAAAAAAAAATGGAGAGGCGAAACCATCCTCGTCGTGCGAAAAAAAAAAATTGATACACGAAACCGACGCTGTTTTGCGAAAAAAAATTGAGACGGGAAAAGTGCGTCCGTGGGCGGAAAAAAAAATGGAGAGGCGAAACCATCCTCGTCCTGCGAAAAAAAAAATTGATACATGAAACCTAGGCTGTTTTGCGAAAAAAAATGGAGACGGGAAAATGGCGTCCGTGGGCGGAAAGAAAAAATGGAGAGGCGAAACCATCCTCGTTGTGCGAAAAAAAAAATTGATACACGAAACCGAGGCTGTTTTGCGAAAAAAAATTGAGACGGGAAATGTGCGTCCGTGGGCGGAAAAAAAAATGGAGACGCGAAACCATCCTCGTCCTGCGAAAAAAAAAAATTGATACACGAAACCGAGGCTGTTTTGCGAAAAAAAATGAGCCGGGAAAATGGCATCCGTGGGCGGAAAAAAAAATGGAGAGGCGAAACCATCCTCGTCGTGCGAAAAAAAAAATTGATACACGAAACCGAGGCTGTTTTGCGAAAAAAAATTGAGACGGGAAAATGGCGTCCGTGGGCGGAAAAAAAAAATGGAGAGGCGAAACCATCCTCGTCGTGCGAAAAAAAAAATTGATACACGAAACCGACGCTGTTTTGCGAAAAAAAATTGAGACGGGAAAATGGCGTCCGTGGGCGGAAAAAAAAATGGAGAGGCGAAACCATCCTCGTCGTGCGAAAAAAAAAATTGATACACGAAACCGACGCTGTTTTGCGAAAAAAAATTGAGACGGGAAAATGGCGTCCGTGGGCGGAAAAAAAAATGGAGAGGCGAAACCATCCTCGTCGTGCGAAAAAAAAAATTGATACACGAAACCGACGCTGTTTTGCGAAAAAAAATTGAGACGGGAAAATGGCGTCCGTGGGCGGAAAAAAAAAATGGAGAGGCGAAACCATCCTCGTCGTGCGAAAAAAAAAATTGATACACGAAACCGAGGCTGTTTTGCGAAAAAAAATTGAGACGGGAAAATGGCGTCCGTGGGCGGAAAAAAAAATGGAGAGGCGAAACCATCCTCGTCGTGCGAAAAAAAAAATTGATACACGAAACCGAGGCTGTTTTGCGAAAAAAAATTGAGACGGGAAAATTGCGTCCGTGGGCGGAAAAAAAAATGGAGAGGCGAAACCATCCTCGTCGTGCGAAAAAAAAAATTGATACACGAAACCGAGGCTGTTTTGCTAAAAAAAATTGAGACGGGAAAATTGTGT
Organism: Podargus strigoides; assembly: GCA_028020825.1. Lineage (NCBI taxonomy): Eukaryota > Metazoa > Chordata > Aves > Caprimulgiformes > Podargidae > Podargus > Podargus strigoides. The sequence goes on along the minus strand of JAQJZH010000086.1, from coordinate 78,950 downwards.
CCGTGGGCGGAAAAAAAAATGGAGAGGCGAAACCATCCTCGTCGTGCGAAAAAAAAAATTGATACACGAAACCGAGGCTGTTTTGCGAAAAAAAATGGAGACGGGAAAATTGCGTCCGTGGGCGGAAAAAAAAACGGAGAGGCGAAACCATCCTCGTCGTGCGAAAAAAAAAATTGATACACGAAACCGAGGCTGTTTTGCGAAAAAAAATGGAGACGGGAAAATTGCGTCCGTGGGCGGAAAAAAAAATGGAGAGGCGAAACCATCCTCGTCCTGCGAAAAAAAAAATTGATACACGAAACCGACGCTGTTTTGCGAAAAAAAATTGAGACGGGAAAATTGCGTCCGTGGGCGGAAAAAAAAATGGAGAGGCGAAACCATCCTCGTCGTGCGAAAAAAAAAATTGATACACGAAACCGACGCTGTTTTGCGAAAAAAAATTGAGACGGGAAAATGGCGTCCGTGGGCGGAAAAAAAAAATGGAGAGGCGAAACCATCCTCGTCGTGCGAAAAAAAAAATTGATACACGAAACCGAGGCTGTTTTGCGAAAAAAAATTGAGACGGGAAAATGGCGTCCGTGGGCGGAAAGAAAAAATGGAGAGGCGAAACCATCCTCGTCGTGCGAAAAAAAAAATTGATACACGAAACCGAGGCTGTTTTGCGAAAAAAAATTGAGACGGGAAAATGGCGTCCGTGGGCGGAAAGAAAAAATGGAGAGGCGAAACCATCCTCGTCGTGCGAAAAAAAAAATTGATACACGAAACCGAGGCTGTTTTGCGAAAAAAAATTGAGACGGGAAAATTGCGTCCGTGGGCGGAAAAAAAAATGGAGAGGCGAAACCATCCTCGTCGTGCGAAAAAAAAAACTTGATACACGAAACCGAGGCTGTTTTGCGAAAAAAAATTGAGACGGGAAAATTGCGTCCGTGGGTGCAAAAAAAAACGGAGAGGCGAAACCATCCTCGTCGTGCGAAAAAAAAAATTGATACACGAAACCGAGGCTGTTTTGCGAAAAAAAATGGAGACGGGAAAATTGCGTCCGTGGGCGGAAAAAAAAATGGAGAGGCGAAACCATCCTCGTCGTGCGAAAAAAAAAATTGATACACGAAACCGAGGCTGTTTTGCGAAAAAAAATTGAGACGGGAAAATTGCGTCCGTGGGCGGAAAAAAAAACGGAGAGGCGAAACCATCCTCGTCGTGCGAAAAAAAAAATTGATACACGAAACCGACGCTGTTTTGCGAAAAAAAATGGAGACGGGAAAATTGCGTCCGTGGGCGGAAAAAAAAATGGAGAGGCGAAACCATCCTCGTCGTGCGAAAAAAAAAATTGATACACGAAACCGAGGCTGTTTTGCGAAAAAAAATTGAGACGGGAAAATGGCGTACGTGGGCGGAAAAAAAAAATGGAGAGGCGAAACCATCCTCGTCGTGCGAAAAAAAAAATTGATACACGAAACCGACGCTGTTTTGCGAAAAAAAATTGAGACGGGAAAATGGCGTCCGTGGGCGGAAAAAAAAATGGAGAGGCGAAACCATCCTCGTCGTGCGAAAAAAAAAATTGATACACGAAACCGAGGCTGTTTTGCGAAAAAAAATGGAGACGGGAAAATTGCGTCCGTGGGCGGAAAAAAAAATGGAGAGGCGAAACCATCCTCGTCGTGCGAAAAAAAAAATTGATACACGAAACCGAGGCTGTTTTGCGAAAAAAAATTGAGACGGGAAAATGGCGTCCGTGGGCGGAAAAAAAAATGGAGAGGCGAAACCATCCTCGTCGTGCGAAAAAAAAAATTGATACACGAAACCGAGGCTGTTTTGCGAAAAAAAATTGAGACGGGAAAATGGCGTCCGTGGGCGGAAAAAAAAAATGGAGACGCGAAACCATCCTCGTTGTGCGAAAAAAAAAAATGATACACGAAACCGAGGCTGTTTTGCGAAAAAAAATTGAGACGGGAAAATGGCGTCCGTGGGCGGAAAAAAAAATGGAGAGGCGAAACCATCCTCGTCGTGCGAAAAAAAAAATTGATACACGAAACCGAGGCTGTTTTGCGAAAAAAAATGGAGACGGGAAAATTGCGTCCGTGGGCGGAAAAAAAAATGGAGAGGCGAAACCATCCTCGTCGTGCGAAAAAAAAAATTGATACACGAAACCGACGCTGTTTTGCGAAAAAAAAATGAGACGGGAAAATGGCGTCCGTGGGCGGAAAATAAAATGGAGCCGCGAAACCATCCTCGTCGTGCGAAAAAGAAAATTGATACACGAAACCGACGCTGTTTTGCGAAAAAAAATTGAGACGGGTAAATGGCGTCCGTGGGCGCAAAAAAAAATGGAGAGGCGAAACCATCCTCGTCGTGCGAAAAAAAAAATTGATACACGAAACCGAGGCTGTTTTGCGAAAAAAAATTGAGACGGGAAAATGGCGTCCGTGGGCGGAAAAAAAAATGTAGAGGCGAAACCATCCTCGTCCTGCGAAAAAAAAAATTGATACACGAAACCGACGCTGTTTTGCGAAAAAAAATTGAGACGGGAAAATTGCGTCCGTGGGCGGAAAAAAAAATGGAGACGCGAAACCATCCTCGTCGTTCGAAAAAAAAAATTAATACACGAAACCGAGGCTGTTTTGAGAAAAAAAATTGAGACGGGAAAATGGCGTCCGTGGGCGGAAAAAAAAATGTAGAGGCGAAACCATCCTCGTCCTGCGAAAAAAAAAATTGATACACGAAACCGAGGCTGTTTTGCGAAAAAAAGTGGAGACGGGAAAATGGCGTCCGTGGGCGGAAAGAAAAAATGGAGAGGCGAAACCATCCTAGTCGTGCGAAAAAAAAAATTGATACACGAAACCGAGGCTGTTTTGCGATAAAAAATTGAGACGGGAAAATGGCGTCTGTGGGCGGAAAAAAAAATGGAGGCGCGAAACCATCCTCGTCGTGCGAAAAAAAAAATTGATACACGAAACCGAGGCTGTTTTGCGAAAAAAAATTGAGACGGGAAAATTGCGTCCGTGGGCGGAAAAAAAAATGGAGAGGCGAAACCATCCTCGTCGTGCGAAAAAAAAAATTGATACACGAAACCGAGGCTGTTTTGCGAAAAAAAATTGAGACGGGAAAATGGCGTCCGTGGGCGGAAAAAAAAAATGGAGAGGCGAAACCATCCTCGTCGTGCGAAAAAAAAAATTGATACACGAAACCGAGGCTGTTTTGCGAAAAAAAATTGAGACGGGAAAATGGCGTCCGTGGGCGGAAAAAAAAATGGAGAGGCGAAACCATCCTCGTCGTGCGAAAAAAAAAATTGATACACGAAACCGAGGCTGTTTTGCGAAAAAAAATTGAGACGGGAAAATTGCGTCCGTGGGCGGAAAAAAAAATGGAGAGGCGAAACCATCCTCGTCGTGCGAAAAAAAAAATTGATACACGAAACCGAGGCTGTTTTGCTAAAAAAAATTGAGACGGGAAAATTGTGTCCGTGGGCGGAAAAAAAAATGGAGAGGCGAAACCATCCTCGTCGTGCGAAAAAAAAAATTGATACACGAAACCGAGGCTGTTTTGCGAAAAAAAATGGAGACGGGAAAATTGCGTCCGTGGGCGGAAAAAAAAATGGAGAGGCGAAACCATCCTCGTCGTGCGAAAAAAAAAATTGATACACGAAACCGAGGCTGTTTTGCGAAAAAAAATTGAGACGGGAAAATTGCGTCCGTGGGCGGAAAAAAAAACGGAGAGGCGAAACCATCCTCGTCGTGCGAAAAAAAAAATTGATACACGAAACCGAGGCTGTTTTGCGAAAAAAAATGGAGACGGGAAAATTGCGTCCGTGGGCGGAAAAAAAAATGGAGAGGCGAAACCATCCTCGTCCTGCGAAAAAAAAAATTGATACACGAAACCGACGCTGTTTTGCGAAAAAAAATTGAGACGGGAAAATTGCGTCCGTGGGCGGAAAAAAAAATGGAGAGGCGAAACCATCCTCGTCGTGCGAAAAAAAAAATTGATACAGGAAACCGACGCTGTTTTGCGAAAAAAAATTGAGACGGGAAAATGGCGTCCGTGGGCGGAAAAAAAAAATGGAGAGGCGAAACCATCCTCGTCGTGCGAAAAAAAAAATTGATACACGAAACCGAGGCTGTTTTGCGAAAAAAAATTGAGACGGGAAAATGGCGTCCGTGGGCGGAAAGAAAAAATGGAGAGGCGAAACCATCCTCGTCGTGCGAAAAAAAAAATTGATACACGAAACCGAGGCTGTTTTGCGAAAAAAAATTGAGACGGGAAAATGGCGTCCGTGGGCGGAAAGAAAAAATGGAGAGGCGAAACCATCCTCGTCGTGCGAAAAAAAAAATTGATACACGAAACCGAGGCTGTTTTGCGAAAAAAAATTGAGACGGGAAAATTGCGTCCGTGGGCGGAAAAAAAAATGGAGAGGCGAAACCATCCTCGTCGTGCGAAAAAAAAAACTTGATACACGAAACCGAGGCTGTTTTGCGAAAAAAAATTGAGACGGGAAAATTGCGTCCGTGGGTGCAAAAAAAAACGGAGAGGCGAAACCATCCTCGTCGTGCGAAAAAAAAAATTGATACACGAAACCGAGGCTGTTTTGCGAAAAAAAATGGAGACGGGAAAATTGCGTCCGTGGGCGGAAAAAAAAATGGAGAGGCGAAACCATCCTCGTCGTGCGAAAAAAAAAATTGATACACGAAACCGAGGCTGTTTTGCGAAAAAAAATTGAGACGGGAAAATTGCGTCCGTGGGCGGAAAAAAAAACGGAGAGGCGAAACCATCCTCGTCGTGCGAAAAAAAAAATTGATACACGAAACCGACGCTGTTTTGCGAAAAAAAATGGAGACGGGAAAATTGCGTCCGTGGGCGGAAAAAAAAATGGAGAGGCGAAACCATCCTCGTCGTGCGAAAAAAAAAATTGATACACGAAACCGAGGCTGTTTTGCGAAAAAAAATTGAGACGGGAAAATGGCGTACGTGGGCGGAAAAAAAAAATGGAGAGGCGAAACCATCCTCGTCGTGCGAAAAAAAAAATTGATACACGAAACCGAGGCTGTTTTGCGAAAAAAAATTGAGACGGGAAAATGGCGTCCGTGGGCGGAAAAAAAAATGGAGAGGCGAAACCATCCTCGTCGTGCGAAAAAAAAAATTGATACACGAAACCGAGGCTGTTTTGCGAAAAAAAATGGAGACGGGAAAATTGCGTCCGTGGGCGGAAAAAAAAATGGAGAGGCGAAACCATCCTCGTCGTGCGAAAAAAAAAATTGATACACGAAACCGAGGCTGTTTTGCGAAAAAAAATTGAGACGGGAAAATGGCGTCCGTGGGCGGAAAAAAAAATGGAGAGGCGAAACCATCCTCGTCGTGCGAAAAAAAAAATTGATACACGAAACCGAGGCTGTTTTGCGAAAAAAAATTGAGACGGGAAAATGGCGTCCGTGGGCGGAAAAAAAAAATGGAGACGCGAAACCATCCTCGTTGTGCGAAAAAAAAAAATGATACACGAAACCGAGGCTGTTTTGCGAAAAAAAATTGAGACGGGAAAAGTGCGTCCGTGGGCGGAAAAAAAAATGGAGAGGCGAAACCATCCTCGTCGTGCGAAAAAAAAAATTGATACACGAAACCGAGGCTGTTTTGCGAAAAAAAATGGAGACGGGAAAATTGCGTCCGTGGGCGGAAAAAAAAATGGAGAGGCGAAACCATCCTCGTCGTGCGAAAAAAAAAATTGATACACGAAACCGACGCTGTTTTGCGAAAAAAAAATGAGACGGGAAAATGGCGTCCGTGGGCGGAAAATAAAATGGAGCCGCGAAACCATCCTCGTCGTGCGAAAAAGAAAATTGATACACGAAACCGACGCTGTTTTGCGAAAAAAAATTGAGACGGGTAAATGGCGTCCGTGGGCGCAAAAAAAAATGGAGAGGCGAAACCATCCTCGTCGTGCGAAAAAAAAAATTGATACACGAAACCGAGGCTGTTTTGCGAAAAAAAATTGAGACGGGAAAATGGCGTCCGTGGGCGGAAAAAAAAATGGAGAGGCGAAACCATCCTCGTCGTGCGAAAAAAAAAATTGATACACGAAACCGAGGCTGTTTTGCGAAAAAAAATTGAGACGGGAAAATTGCGTCCGTGGGCGGAAAAAAAAATGGAGAGGCGAAACCATCCTCGTCGTGCGAAAAAAAAAATTGATACACGAAACCGACGCTGTTTTGCGAAAAAAAATTGAGACGGGAAAATTGCGTCCGTGGGCGGAAAAAAAAATGGAGAGGCGAAACCATCCTCGTCGTGCGAAAAAAAAAATTGATACACGAAACCGACGCTGTTTTGCGAAAAAAAATTGAGACGGGAAAATGGCGTCCGTGGGCGGAAAAAAAAATGGAGAGGCGAAACCATCCTCGTCGTGCGAAAAAAAAAATTAATACACGAAACCGAGGCTGTTTTGAGAAAAAATATTGAGACGGGAAAATGGCGTCCGTGGCCGAAAAAAAAAATGTAGAGGCGAAACCATCCTCGTCCTGCGAAAAAAAAAATTGATACACGAAACCGACGCTGTTTTGCGAAAAAAAATTGAGACGGGAAAATTGCGTCCGTGGGCGGAAAAAAAAATGGAGACGCGAAACCATCCTCGTCGTTCGAAAAAAAAAATTAATACACGAAACCGAGGCTGTTTTGAGAAAAAAAATTGAGACGGGAAAATGGCGTCCGTGGGCGGAAAAAAAAATGTAGAGGCGAAACCATCCTCGTCCTGCGAAAAAAAAAATTGATACACGAAACCGAGGCTGTTTTGCGAAAAAAAGTGGAGACGGGAAAATGGCGTCCGTGGGCGGAAAGAAAAAATGGAGAGGCGAAACCATCCTAGTCGTGCGAAAAAAAAAATTGATACACGAAACCGAGGCTGTTTTGCGATAAAAAATTGAGACGGGAAAATGGCGTCTGTGGGCGGAAAAAAAAATGGAGACGCGAAACCATCCTCGTCGTGCGAAAAAAAAAATTGATACACGAAACCGAGGCTGTTTTGCGAAAAAAAATTGAGACGGGAAAATTGCGTCCGTGGGCGGAAAAAAAAATGGAGAGGCGAAACCATCCTCGTCGTGCGAAAAAAAAAATTGATACACGAAACCGAGGCTGTTTTGCGAAAAAAAATTGAGACGGGAAAATGGCGTCCGTGGGCGGAAAAAAAAATGGAGAGGCGAAACCATCCTCGTCGTGCGAAAAAAAAAATTGATACACGAAACCGACGCTGTTTTGCGAAAAAAAATTGAGACGGGAAAATGGCGTCCGTGGGCGGAAAGAAAAAATGGAGAGGCGAAACCATCCTCGTCGTGCGAAAAAAAAAATTGATACACGAAACCCAGGCTGTTTTGAGAAAAAAAATTGAGACGGGAAAATGGCGTCCGTGGGCGGAAAAAAAAATGGAGATGCGAAACCATCCTCGTCGTGCGAAAAAAAAAATTGATACACGAAACCGACGCTGTTTTGCGAAAAAAAATTGAGACGGGAAAATGGCGTCCGTGGGCGGAAAGAAAAAATGGAGAGGCGAAACCATCCTCGTCGTGCGAAAAAAAAAATTGATACACGAAACCGAGGCTGTTTTGCGAAAAAAAATTGAGACGGGAAAATGGCGTCCGTGGGCGGAAAAAAAAATGGAGAGGCGAAACCATCCTCGTCGTGCGAAAAAAAAAATTGATACACGAAACCGAGGCTGTTTTGCGAAAAAAAATTGAGACGGGAAAATTGCGTCCGTGGGCGGAAAAAAAAATGGAGAGGCGAAACCATCCTCGTCGTGCGAAAAAAAAAATTGATACACGAAACCGACGCTGTTTTGCGAAAAAAAATTGAGACGGGAAAATTGCGTCCGTGGGCGGAAAAAAAAATGGAGAGGCGAAACCATCCTCGTCGTGCGAAAAAAAAAATTGATACACGAAACCGACGCTGTTTTGCGAAAAAAAATTGAGACGGGAAAATGGCGTCCGTGGGCGGAAAAAAAAATGGAGAGGCGAAACCATCCTCGTCGTGCGAAAAAAAAAATTAATACACGAAACCGAGGCTGTTTTGAGAAAAAATATTGAGACGGGAAAATGGCGTCCGTGGCCGAAAAAAAAAATGTAGAGGCGAAACCATCCTCGTCCTGCGAAAAAAAAAATTGATACACGAAACCGACGCTGTTTTGCGAAAAAAAATTGAGACGGGAAAATTGCGTCCGTGGGCGGAAAAAAAAATGGAGACGCGAAACCATCCTCGTCGTTCGAAAAAAAAAATTAATACACGAAACCGAGGCTGTTTTGAGAAAAAAAATTGAGACGGGAAAATGGCGTCCGTGGGCGGAAAAAAAAATGTAGAGGCGAAACCATCCTCGTCCTGCGAAAAAAAAAATTGATACACGAAACCGAGGCTGTTTTGCGAAAAAAAGTGGAGACGGGAAAATGGCGTCCGTGGGCGGAAAGAAAAAATGGAGAGGCGAAACCATCCTAGTCGTGCGAAAAAAAAAATTGATACACGAAACCGAGGCTGTTTTGCGATAAAAAATTGAGACGGGAAAATGGCGTCTGTGGGCGGAAAAAAAAATGGAGACGCGAAACCATCCTCGTCGTGCGAAAAAAAAAATTGATACACGAAACCGAGGCTGTTTTGCGAAAAAAAATTGAGACGGGAAAATTGCGTCCGTGGGCGGAAAAAAAAATGGAGAGGCGAAACCATCCTCGTCGTGCGAAAAAAAAAATTGATACACGAAACCGAGGCTGTTTTGCGAAAAAAAATTGAGACGGGAAAATGGCGTCCGTGGGCGGAAAAAAAAATGGAGAGGCGAAACCATCCTCGTCGTGCGAAAAAAAAAATTGATACACGAAACCGACGCTGTTTTGCGAAAAAAAATTGAGACGGGAAAATGGCGTCCGTGGGCGGAAAGAAAAAATGGAGAGGCGAAACCATCCTCGTCGTGCGAAAAAAAAAATTGATACACGAAACCCAGGCTGTTTTGCGAAAAAAAATTGAGACGGGAAAAGTGCGTCCGTGGGCGGAAAAAAAAATGGAGAGGCGAAACCATCCTCGTCGTGCGAAAAAAAAAATTGATACACGAAACCGAGGCTGTTTTGCGAAAAAAAATTGAGACGGGAAAATGGCGTCCGTGGGCGGAAAGAAAAAATGGAGAGGCGAAACCATCCTCGTCGTGCGAAAAAAAAAATTGATACACGAAACCGAGGCTGTTTTGCGAAAAAAAATTGAGACGGGAAAATTGCGTCCGTGGGCGGAAAAAAAAATGGAGAGGCGAAACCATCCTCGTCGTGCGAAAAAAAAAATTGATACACGAAACCGAGGCTGTTTTGCGAAAAAAAATTGAGACGGGAAAATTGCGTCCGTGGGTGCAAAAAAAAACGGAGAGGCGAAACCATCCTCGTCGTGCGAAAAAAAAAATTGATACACGAAACCGAGGCTGTTTTGCGAAAAAAAATGGAGACGGGAAAATTGCGTCCGTGGGCGGAAAAAAAAATGGAGAGGCGAAACCATCCTCGTCGTGCGAAAAAAAAAATTGATACACGAAACCGAGGCTGTTTTGCGAAAAAAAATTGAGACGGGAAAATTGTGTCCGTGGGCGGAAAAAAAAACGGAGAGGCGAAACCATCCTCGTCGTGCGAAAAAAAAAATTGATACACGAAACCGACGCTGTTTTGCGAAAAAAAATGGAGACGGGAAAATTGCGTCCGTGGGCGGAAAAAAAAATGGAGAGGCGAAACCATCCTCGTCGTGCGAAAAAAAAAATTGATACACGAAACCGAGGCTGTTTTGCGAAAAAAAATTGAGACGGGAAAATGGCGTCCGTGGGCGGAAAAAAAAAATGGAGAGGCGAAACCATCCTCGTCGTGCGAAAAAAAAAATTGATACACGAAACCGAGGCTGTTTTGCGAAAAAAAATTGAGACGGGAAAATGGCGTCCGTGGGCGGAAAAAAAAATGGAGAGGCGAAACCATCCTCGTCGTGCGAAAAAAAAAATTGATACACGAAACCGAGGCTGTTTTGCGAAAAAAAATTGAGACGGGAAAATTGCGTCCGTGGGCGGAAAAAAAAATGGAGAGGCGAAACCATCCTCGTCGTGCGAAAAAAAAAATTGATACACGAAACCGAGGCTGTTTTGCGAAAAAAAATTGAGACGGGAAAATGGCGTCCGTGGGCGGAAAAAAAAATGGAGAGGCGAAACCATCCTCGTCGTGCGAAAAAAAAAATTGATACACGAAACCGAGGCTGTTTTGCGAAAAAAAATTGAGACGGGAAAATGGCGTCCGTGGGCGGAAAAAAAAAATGGAGACGCGAAACCATCCTCGTCGTGCGAAAAAAAAAATTGATACACGAAACCGACGCTGTTTTGCGAAAAAAAATGGAGACGGGAAAATTGCGTCCGTGGGCGGAAAAAAAAAATGGAGAGGCGAAACCATCCTCGTCGTGCGAAAAAAAAAATTGATACACGAAACCGAGGCTGTTTTGCGAAAAAAAAATGAGACGGGAAAATGGCGTCCGTGGGCGGAAAAAAAAATGGAGAGGCGAAACCATCCTCGTCGTGCGGAAAAAAAAAATTGATACACGAAACCGAGGCTGTTTTGCGAAAAAAAATTGAGACGGGAAAATGGCGTCCGTGGGCGGAAAAAAAAATGGAGAGGCGAAACCATCCTCGTCGTGCGAAAAAAAAAATTGATACACGAAACCGACGCTGTTTTGCGAAAAAAAATTGAGACGGGAAAATGGCGTCCGTGGGCGGAAAGAAAAAATGGAGAGGCGAAACCATCCTCGTCGTGCGAAAAAAAAAATTGATACACGAAACCCAGGCTGTTTTGCGAAAAAAAATTGAGACGGGAAAAGTGCGTCCGTGGGCGGAAAAAAAAATGGAGAGGCGAAACCATCCTCGTCGTGCGAAAAAAAAAATTGATACACGAAACCGAGGCTGTTTTGCGAAAAAAAATTGAGACGGGAAAATGGCGTCCGTGGGCGGAAAGAAAAAATGGAGAGGCGAAACCATCCTCGTCGTGCGAAAAAAAAAATTGATACACGAAACCGAGGCTGTTTTGCGAAAAAAAATTGAGACGGGAAAATTGCGTCCGTGGGCGGAAAAAAAAATGGAGAGGCGAAACCATCCTCGTCGTGCGAAAAAAAAAATTGATACACGAAACCGAGGCTGTTTTGCGAAAAAAAATTGAGACGGGAAAATTGCGTCCGTGGGTGCAAAAAAAAACGGAGAGGCGAAACCATCCTCGTCGTGCGAAAAAAAAAATTGATACACGAAACCGAGGCTGTTTTGCGAAAAAAAATGGAGACGGGAAAATTGCGTCCGTGGGCGGAAAAAAAAATGGAGAGGCGAAACCATCCTCGTCGTGCGAAAAAAAAAATTGATACACGAAACCGAGGCTGTTTTGCGAAAAAAAATTGAGACGGGAAAATTGTGTCCGTGGGCGGAAAAAAAAACGGAGAGGCGAAACCATCCTCGTCGTGCGAAAAAAAAAATTGATACACGAAACCGACGCTGTTTTGCGAAAAAAAATGGAGACGGGAAAATTGCGTCCGTGGGCGGAAAAAAAAATGGAGAGGCGAAACCATCCTCGTCGTGCGAAAAAAAAAATTGATACACGAAACCGAGGCTGTTTTGCGAAAAAAAATTGAGACGGGAAAATGGCGTCCGTGGGCGGAAAAAAAAAATGGAGAGGCGAAACCATCCTCGTCGTGCGAAAAAAAAAATTGATACACGAAACCGAGGCTGTTTTGCGAAAAAAAATTGAGACGGGAAAATGGCGTCCGTGGGCGGAAAAAAAAATGGAGAGGCGAAACCATCCTCGTCGTGCGAAAAAAAAAATTGATACACGAAACCGAGGCTGTTTTGCGAAAAAAAATTGAGACGGGAAAATTGCGTCCGTGGGCGGAAAAAAAAATGGAGAGGCGAAACCATCCTCGTCGTGCGAAAAAAAAAATTGATACACGAAACCGAGGCTGTTTTGCGAAAAAAAATTGAGACGGGAAAATGGCGTCCGTGGGCGGAAAAAAAAATGGAGAGGCGAAACCATCCTCGTCGTGCGAAAAAAAAAATTGATACACGAAACCGAGGCTGTTTTGCGAAAAAAAATTGAGACGGGAAAATGGCGTCCGTGGGCGGAAAAAAAAAATGGAGACGCGAAACCATCCTCGTCGTGCGAAAAAAAAAATTGATACACGAAACCGACGCTGTTTTGCGAAAAAAAATGGAGACGGGAAAATTGCGTCCGTGGGCGGAAAAAAAAAATGGAGAGGCGAAACCATCCTCGTCGTGCGAAAAAAAAAATTGATACACGAAACCGAGGCTGTTTTGCGAAAAAAAAATGAGACGGGAAAATGGCGTCCGTGGGCGGAAAAAAAAATGGAGAGGCGAAACCATCCTCGTCGTGCGGAAAAAAAAAATTGATACACGAAACCGAGGCTGTTTTGCGAAAAAAAATGGAGACGGGAAAATGGCGTCCGTGGGTGGAAAAAAAAAATGGAGAGGCGAAACCATCCTCGTCGTGCGAAAAAAAAAATTGATACACGAAACCCAGGCTGTTTTGCGAAAAAAAATTGAGACGGGAAAATGGCGTCCGTGGGCGGAAAAAAAAATGGAGAGGCGAAACCATCCTCGTCGTGCGAAAAAAAAAATTGATACACGAAACCGAGGCTGTTTTGCGAAAAAAAATTGAGACGGGAAAATGGCGTCCGTGGGCGGAAAAAAAAATGGAGACGCGAAACCATCCTCGTCGTGCGAAAAAAAAAATTAATACACGAAACCGAGGCTGTTTTGCGAAAAAAAATTGAGACGGGAAAATGGCATCCCTGGGCGGAAAAAAAAATGGAGGCGCAAAACCATCCGCGTCGTGCGAAAAAAAAAATTGATACACGAAACCGACGCTGTTTTGCGAAAAATAATTGAGACGGGAAAATGGCGTCCGTGGGCGGAAAAAAAAAATGGAGACGCGAAACCATCCTCGTTGTGCGAAAAAAAAAAATGATACACGAAACCGAGGCTGTTTTGCGAAAAAAAATTGAGACGGGAAAATGGCGTCCGTGGGCGGAAAAAAAAATGGAGAGGCGAAACCATCCTCGTCGTGCGAAAAAAAAAATTGATACACGAAACCGAGGCTGTTTTGCGAAAAAAAATGGAGACGGGAAAATTGCGTCCGTGGGCGGAAAAAAAAATGTAGAGGCGAAACCATCCTCGTCGTGCGAAAAAAAAAATTGATACACGAAACCGACGCTGTTTTGCGAAAAAAAATGGAGACGGGAAAATTGCGTCCGTGGGCGGAAAAAAAAATGGAGAGGCGAAACCATCCTCGTCGTGCGAAAAAAAAAATTGATACACGAAACCGAGGCTGTTTTGCGAAAAAAAAATGAGACGGGAAAATGGCGTCCGTGGGCGGAAAATAAAATGGAGCCGCGAAACCATCCTCGTCGTGCGAAAAAAAAAATTGATACACGAAACCGAGGCTGTTTTGCGAAAAAAAATTGAGACGGGAAAACGGCGTCCGTGGGCGGAAAAAAAAATGGAGAGGCGAAACCATCCTCGTCGTGCGAAAAAAAAAATTGATACACGAAACCGAGGCTGTTTTGCGAAAAAAAATTGAGACGGGAAAATGGCGTCCGTGGGCGGAAAAAAAAATGGAGAGGCGAAACCATCCTCGTCGTGCGAAAAAAAAAATTGATACACGAAACCGAGGCTTTTTTGCGAAAAAAAATTGAGACGGGATAATTGCGTCCGTGGGCGGAAAAAAAAATGGAGAGGCGAAACCATCCTCGTCGTGCGAAAAAAAAAATTGATACACGAAACCGAGGCTGTTTTGCGAAAAAAAATTGAGACGGGAAAATGGCGTCCGTGGGCGGAAAAAAAAATGGAGAGGCGAAACCATCCTCGTCGTGCGAAAAAAAAAATTGATACACGAAACCGACGCTGTTTTGCGAAAAAAAAATTGAGACGGGAAAATGGCGTCCGTGGGCGGAAAAAAAAATGGAGAGGCGAAACCATCCTCGTCGTGCGAAAAAAAAAATTAATACACGAAACCGAGGCTGTTTTGAGAAAAAATATTGAGACGGGAAAATGGCGTCCGTGGCCGAAAAAAAAAATGTAGAGGCGAAACCATCCTCGTCCTGCGAAAAAAAAAATTGATACACGAAACCGACGCTGTTTTGCGAAAAAAAATTGAGACGGGAAAATTGCGTCCGTGGGCGGAAAAAAAAATGGAGACGCGAAACCATCCTCGTCGTTCGAAAAAAAAAATTAATACACGAAACCGAGGCTGTTTTGAGAAAAAAAATTGAGACGGGAAAATGGCGTCCGTGGGCGGAAAAAAAAAATGGAGAGGCGAAACCATCCTCGTCCTGCGAAAAAAAAAATTGATACACGAAACCGAGGCTGTTTTGCGAAAAAAAATTGAGACGGGAAAATGGCGTCCGTGGGCGGAAAAAAAAATGGAGAGGCGAAACCATCCTCGTCGTGCGAAAAAAAAAATTGATACACGAAACCGAGGCTGTTTTGCGAAAAAAAATGGAGACGGGAAAATGGCGTCCGTGGGTGGAAAAAAAAAATGGAGAGGCGAAACCATCCTCGTCGTGCGAAAAAAAAAATTGATACACGAAACCGAGGCTGTTTTGCGAAAAAAAATTGAGACGGGAAAATGGCATCCCTGGGCGGAAAAAAAAATGGAGGCGCAAAACCATCCTCGTCGTGCGAAAAAAAAAATTCATACACGAAACCGAGGCTGTTTTGCGAAAAAAAATTGAGACGGGAAAAGTGCGCCCGAGGGCGGAAAAAAAAATGGAGAGGCGAAACCATCCTCGTCGTGCGGAAAAAAAAAATTGATACACGAAACCGAGGCTGTTTTGCGAAAAAAAATTGAGACGGGAAAATGGCGTCCGTGGGCGGAAAAAAAAATGGAGCCGCGAAACCATCCTCGTCGTGCGAAAAAAAAAATTGATACACGAAACCGAGGCTGTTTTGCGAAAAAAAATTGAGAAGGGAAAACGGCGTCCGTGGGCGGAAAAAAAAATGGAGAGGCGAAACCATCCTCGTCCTGCGAAAAAAAAAATTGATACATGAAACCGAGGCTGTTTTGCGAAAAAAAAATGAGACGGGAAAATGGCATCCGTGGGCGGAAAAAAAAAATGGAGAGGCGAAACCATCCTCGTCGTGCGAAAAAAAAAATTGATACACGAAACCGACGCTGTTTTGCGAAAAATAATTGAGACGGGAAAATGGCGTCCGTGGGCGGAAAAAAAAATGGAGAGGCGAAACCATCCTCGTCGTGCGAAAAAAAAAATTGATACACGAAACCGACGCTGTTTTGCGAAAAAAAATTGAGACGGGAAAATGGCGTCCGTGGGCGGAAAAAAAAAATGGAGAGGCGAAACCATCCTCGTCGTGCGAAAAAAAAAATTGATACACGAAACCGAGGCTGTTTTGCGAAAAAAAATTGAGACGGGAAAATGGCGTCCGTGGGCGGAAAAAAAAATGGAGAGGCGAAACCATCCTCGTCGTGCGAAAAAAAAAATTGATACACGAAACCGAGGCTGTTTTGCGAAAAAAAATTGAGACGGGAAAATTGCGTCCGTGGGCGGAAAAAAAAATGGAGAGGCGAAACCATCCTCGTCGTGCGAAAAAAAAAATTGATACACGAAACCGAGGCTGTTTTGCGAAAAAAAATTGAGACGGGAAAATGGCGTCCGTGGGCGGAAAAAAAAATGGAGAGGCGAAACCATCCTCGTCCTGCGAAAGAAAAAATTGATACACGAAACCGAGGCTGTTTTGCGAAAAAAAAATGAGACGGGAAAATGGCATCCGTGGGCGGAAAAAAAAATGGAGAGGCGAAACCATCCTCGTCGTGCGAAAAAAAAAATTGATACACGAAACCGAGGCTGTTTTGCGAAAAAAAATTGAGACGGGAAAACGGCGTCCGTGGGCGGAAAAAAAAATGTAGAGGCGAAACCATCCTCGTCGTGCGAAAAAAAAAATTGATACATGAAACCGAGGCTGTTTTGCGAAAAAAAAATGAGACGGGAAAATGGCGTCCGTGGGCGGAAAAAAAAATGGAGAGGCGAAACCATCCTCGTCGTGCGAAAAAAAAAATTGATACACGAAACCGAGGCTGTTTTGCGAAAAAAAATTGAGACGGGAAAAGTGCGTCCGTGGGCGGAAAAAAAAATGGAGAGGCGAAACCATCCTCGTCGTGCGAAAAAAAAAAATTGATACACGAAACCGAGGCTGTTTTGCGAAAAAAAATTGAGACGGGAAAATGCCGTCCGTGGGCGGAAAAAAAAATGTAGAGGCGAAACCATCCTCGTCGTGCGAAAAAAAAAATTGATACACGAAACCGACGCTTTTTTGCGAAAAAAAATTGAGACGGGAAAATTGCGTCCGTGGGCGGAAAAAAAAATGGAGAGGCGAAACCATCCTCGTCGTGCGAAAAAAAAAATTGATACACGAAACCGACGCTGTTTTGCGAAAAAAAATTGAGACGGGAAAATTGCGTCCGTGGGCGGAAAAAAAAATGGAGAGGCGAAACCATCCTCGTCGTGCGAAAAAAAAAATTGATACACGAAACCGACGCTGTTTTGCGAAAAAAAATTGAGACGGGAAAATGGCGTCCGTGGGCGGAAAAAAAAATGGAGACGCGAAACCATCCTCGTCGTGCGAAAAAAAAAATTAATACACGAAACCGAGGCTGTTTTGCGAAAAAAAATTGAGACGGGAAAATTGCGTCCGTGGGCGGAAAAAAAAATGGAGAGGCGAAACCATCCTCGTCCTGCGAAAAAAAAAATTGATACACGAAACCGAGGCTGTTTTGCGAAAAAAAATTGAGACGGGAAAATGGCGTCCGTGGGCGGAAAAAAAAATGGAGAGGCGAAACCATCCTCGTCGTGCGAAAAAAAAAATTGATACACGAAACCGAGGCTGTTTTGCGAAAAAAAATTGAGACGGGAAAATGGCGTCCGTGGGCGGAAAGAAAAAATGGAGAGGCGAAACCATCCTCGTCGTGCGAAAAAAAAAATTGATACACGAAACCCAGGCTGTTTTGCGAAAAAAAATTGAGACGGGAAAATGGCGTCCGTGGGCGGAAAAAAAAATGGAGAGGCGAAACCATCCTCGTCGTGCGGAAAAAAAAAATTGATACACGAAACCGAGGCTGTTTTGCGAAAAAAAATGGAGACGGGAAAATGGCGTCCGTGGGTGGAAAAAAAAAATGGAGAGGCGAAACCATCCTCGTCGTGCGAAAAAAAAAATTGATACACGAAACCCAGGCTGTTTTGCGAAAAAAAATTGAGACGGGAAAATGGCGTCCGTGGGCGGAAAAAAAAATGGAGAGGCGAAACCATCCTCGTCGTGCGAAAAAAAAAATTGATACACGAAACCGAGGCTGTTTTGCGAAAAAAAATTGAGACGGGAAAATGGCGTCCGTGGGCGGAAAAAAAAATGGAGACGCGAAACCATCCTCGTCGTGCGAAAAAAAAAATTAATACACGAAACCGAGGCTGTTTTGCGAAAAAAAATTGAGACGGGAAAATGGCATCCCTGGGCGGAAAAAAAAATGGAGGCGCAAAACCATCCGCGTCGTGCGAAAAAAAAAATTGATACACGAAACCGACGCTGTTTTGCGAAAAATAATTGAGACGGGAAAATGGCGTCCGTGGGCGGAAAAAAAAAATGGAGACGCGAAACCATCCTCGTTGTGCGAAAAAAAAAAATGATACACGAAACCGAGGCTGTTTTGCGAAAAAAAATTGAGACGGGAAAATGGCGTCCGTGGGCGGAAAAAAAAATGGAGAGGCGAAACCATCCTCGTCGTGCGAAAAAAAAAATTGATACACGAAACCGAGGCTGTTTTGCGAAAAAAAATGGAGACGGGAAAATTGCGTCCGTGGGCGGAAAAAAAAATGGAGAGGCGAAACCATCCTCGTCGTGCGAAAAAAAAAATTGATACACGAAACCGACGCTGTTTTGCGAAAAAAAATGGAGACGGGAAAATTGCGTCCGTGGGCGGAAAAAAAAATGGAGAGGCGAAACCATCCTCGTCGTGCGAAAAAAAAAATTGATACACGAAACCGAGGCTGTTTTGCGAAAAAAAAATGAGACGGGAAAATGGCGTCCGTGGGCGGAAAATAAAATGGAGCCGCGAAACCATCCTCGTCGTGCGAAAAAGAAAATTGATACACGAAACCGAGGCTGTTTTGCGAAAAAAAATTGAGACGGGAAAACGGCGTCCGTGGGCGGAAAAAAAAATGGAGAGGCGAAACCATCCTCGTCGTGCGAAAAAAAAAATTGATACACGAAACCGAGGCTTTTTTGCGAAAAAAAATTGAGACGGGAAAATTGCGTCCGTGGGCGGAAAAAAAAATGGAGAGGCGAAACCATCCTCGTCGTGCGAAAAAAAAAATTGATACACGAAACAGAGGCTGTTTTGCGAAAAAAAATTGAGACGGGAAAATGGCGTCCGTGGGCGGAAAAAAAAATGGAGAGGCGAAACCATCCTCGTCGTGCGAAAAAAAAAATTGATACACGAAACCGACGCTGTTTTGCGAAAAAAAAATTGAGACGGGAAAATGGCGTCCGTGGGCGGAAAAAAAAATGGAGAGGCGAAACCATCCTCGTCGTGCGAAAAAAAAAATTAATACACGAAACCGAGGCTGTTTTGAGAAAAAATATTGAGACGGGAAAATGGCGTCCGTGGCCGAAAAAAGAAATGTAGAGGCGAAACCATCCTCGTCCTGCGAAAAAAAAAATTGATACACGAAACCGACGCTGTTTTGCGAAAAAAAATTGAGACGGGAAAATTGCGTCCGTGGGCGGAAAAAAAAATGGAGACGCGAAACCATCCTCGTCGTTCGAAAAAAAAAATTAATACACGAAACCGAGGCTGTTTTGAGAAAAAAAATTGAGACGGGAAAATGGCGTCCGTGGGCGGAAAAAAAAATGGAGAGGCGAAACCATCCTCGTCCTGCGAAAAAAAAAATTGATACACGAAACCGACGCTGTTTTGCGAAAAAAAATTGAGACGGGAAAATGGCGTCCGTGGGCGGAAAAAAAAATGGAGAGGCGAAACCATCCTCGTCGTGCGAAAAAAAAAATTGATACACGAAACCGAGGCTGTTTTGCGAAAAAAAATGGAGACGGGAAAATGGCGTCCGTGGGTGGAAAAAAAAAATGGAGAGGCGAAACCATCCTCGTCGTGCGAAAAAAAAAATTGATACACGAAACCGAGGCTGTTTTGCGAAAAAAAATTGAGACGGGAAAATGGCATCCCTGGGCGGAAAAAAAAATGGAGGCGCAAAACCATCCTCGTCGTGCGAAAAAAAAAATTCATACACGAAACCGAGGCTGTTTTGCGAAAAAAAATTGAGACGGGAAAAGTGCGCCGGAGGGCGGAAAAAAAAATGGAGAGGCGAAACCATCCTCGTCGTGCGGAAAAAAAAAATTGATACACGAAACCGAGGCTGTTTTGCGAAAAAAAATTGAGACGGGAAAATGGCGTCCGTGGGCGGAAAAAAAAATGGAGCCGCGAAACCATCCTCGTCGTGCGAAAAAAAAAATTGATACACGAAACCGAGGCTGTTTTGCGAAAAAAAATTGAGAAGGGAAAACGGCGTCCGTGGGCGGAAAAAAAAATGGAGAGGCGAAACCATCCTCGTCCTGCGAAAAAAAAAATTGATACATGAAACCGAGGCTGTTTTGCGAAAAAAAAATGAGACGGGAAAATGGCATCCGTGGGCGGAAAAAAAAAATGGAGAGGCGAAACCATCCTCGTCGTGCGAAAAAAAAAATTGATACACGAAACCGACGCTGTTTTGCGAAAAATAATTGAGACGGGAAAATGGCGTCCGTGGGCGGAAAAAAAAATGGAGAGGCGAAACCATCCTCGTCGTGCGAAAAAAAAAATTGATACACGAAACCGACGCTGTTTTGCGAAAAAAAATTGAGACGGGAAAATGGCGTCCGTGGGCGGAAAAAAAAAATGGAGAGGCGAAACC
This sequence comes from Podargus strigoides, assembly GCA_028020825.1. NCBI lineage: Eukaryota > Metazoa > Chordata > Aves > Caprimulgiformes > Podargidae > Podargus > Podargus strigoides. The sequence goes on along the minus strand of JAQJZH010000086.1, from coordinate 58,973 downwards.
ATCCTCGTCGTGCGAAAAAAAAAATTGATACACGAAACCGAGGCTGTTTTGCGAAAAAAAATTGAGACGGGAAAATGGCGTCCGTGGGCGGAAAAAAAAATGGAGAGGCGAAACCATCCTCGTCGTGCGAAAAAAAAAATTGATACACGAAACCGAGGCTGTTTTGCGAAAAAAAATTGAGACGGGAAAATGGCGTCCGTGGGCGCAAAAAAAAATGGAGGCGCGAAACCATCCTCGTCGTGCGAAAAAAAAAATTGATACACGAAACCGAGGCTGTTTTGCGAAAAAAAATTGAGACGGGAAAATGGCGTCCGTGGGCGGAAAAAAAAATGGAGAGGCGAAACCATCCTCGTCGTGCGAAAAAAAAAAATTAATACACGAAACCGAGGCTGTTTTGCGAAAAAAAATTGAGACGGGAAAATGGCGTCCGTGGGCGGAAAAAAAAATGGAGAGGCGAAACCATCCTCGTCGTGCGAAAAAAAAAATTGATACACGAAACCGAGGCTGTTTTGCGAAAAAAAATTGAGACGGGAAAATGGCGTCCGTGGGCGCAAAAAAAAATGGAGGCGCGAAACCATCCTCGTCGTGCGAAAAAAAAAATTGATACACGAAACCGAGGCTGTTTTGCGAAAAAAAATTGAGACGGGAAAATGGCGTCCGTGGGCGGAAAAAAAAATGGAGAGGCGAAACCATCCTCGTCGTGCGAAAAAAAAAATTGATACACGAAACCGAGGCTGTTTTGCGAAAAAAAATTGAGACGGGAAAATGGCGTCCGTGGGCGGAAAAAAAAATGGAGAGGCGAAACCATCCTCGTCGTGCGAAAAAAAAAATTGATACATGAAACCTAGGCTGTTTTGCGAAAAAAAATTGAGACGGGAAAATGGCGTCCGTGGGCGGAAAAAAAAATGGAGAGGCGAAACCATCCTCGTCGTGCGAAAAAAAAAATTGATACACGAAACCGACGCTGTTTTGCGAAAAAAAATTGAGACGGGAAAATTGCGTCCGTGGGCGGAAAAAAAAATGTAGAGGCGAAACCATCCTCGTCCTGCGAAAGAAAAAATTGATACATGAAACCGAGGCTGTTTTGCGAAAAAAAAATGAGACGGGAAAATAGCATCCGTGGGCGGAAAAAAAAATGGAGAGGCGAAACCATCCTCGTCGTGCGAAAAAAAAAATTGATACACGAAACCGAGGCTGTTTTGCGAAAAAAAATTGAGACGGGAAAACGGCGTCCGTGGGCGGAAAAAAAAATGTAGAGGCGAAACCATCCACGTCCTGCGAAAAAAAAAATTGATACACGAAACCGAGGCTGTTTTGCGAAAAAAAATTGAGACGGGAAAATGGCGTCCGTGGGCGCAAAAAAAAATGGAGGCGCGAAACCATCCTCGTCGTGCGAAAAAAAAAATTGATACATGAAACCGAGGCTGTTTTGCGAAAAAAAATTGAGACGGGAAAATGGCGTCCGTGGGCGGAAAAAAAAATGGAGAGGCGAAACCATCCTCGTCGTGCGAAAAAAAAAATTGATACACGAAACCGACGCTGTTTTGCGAAAAAAAATTGAGACGGGAAAATGGCGTCCGTGGGCGGAAAAAAAAATGGAGAGGCGAAACCATCCTCGTCGTGCGAAAAAAAAAATTGATACAGGAAACCGACGCTTTTTTGCGAAAAAAAATTGAGACGGGATAATGGCGTCCGTGGGCGGAAAAAAAAAATGGAGAGGCGAAACCATCCTCGTCGTGCGGAAAAAAAAAATTGATACACGAAACAGACGCTGTTTTGCGAAAAAAAATGGAGACGGGAAAATTGCGTCCGTGGGCGGAAAAAAAAATGGAGAGGCGAAACCATCCTCGTCGTGCGGAAAAAAAAAATTGATACACGAAACCGAGGCTGTTTTGCGAAAAAAAAATGAGAAGGGAAAATGGCGTCCGTGGGCGGAAAAAAAAATGGAGAGGCGAAACCATCCTCGTCGTGCGAAAAAAAAAATTGATACACGAAACCGAGGCTGTTTTGCGAAAAAAAATGGAGACGGGAAAATTGCGTCCGTGGGCGGAAAAAAAAATGGAGAGGCGAAACCATCCTCGTCGTGCGAAAACAAAAATTGATACACGAAACCGAGGCTGTTTTGCGAAAAAAAATTGAGACGGGAAAATTGCGTCCGTGGGCGGAAAAAAAAATGTAGAGGCGAAACCATCCTCGTCGTGCGAAAAAAAAAAATTGATACACGAAACCGAGGCTGTTTTGCGAAAAAAAATTGAGACGGGAAAACGGCGTCCGTGGGCGGAAAAAAAAATGTAGAGGCGAAACCATCCACGTCCTGCGAAAAAAAAAATTGATACATGAAACCGAGGCTGTTTTGCGAAAAAAAATGGAGACGGGAAAATGGCGTCCGTGGGCGGAAAGAAAAAATGGAGAGGCGAAACCATCCTCGTCGTGAGAAAAAAAAAATTGATACACGAAACCGAGGCTGTTTTGCGAAAAAAAATTGAGACGGGAAAAGTGCGTCCGTGGGCGGAAAAAAAAATGGAGAGGCGAAACCATCCTCGTCGTGCGAAAAAAAAAAATTGATACACGAAACCGAGGCTGTTTTGCGAAAAAAAATGAGACGGGAAAATGCCGTCCGTGGGCGGAAAAAAAAATGTAGAGGCGAAACCATCCACGTCCTGCGAAAAAAAAAATTGATACATGAAACCGAGGCTGTTTTGCGAAAAAAAAATGAGCCGGGAAAATGGCATCCTTGGGCGGAAAAAAAAATGGAGAGGCGAAACCATCCTCGTCGTGCGAAAAAAAAAATTGATACACGAAACCGACGCTGTTTTGCGAAAAATAATTGAGACGGGAAAATGGCGTCCGTGGGCGGAAAAAAAAATGGAGAGGCGAAACCATCCTCGTCGTGCGAAAAAAAAAAATTGATACACGAAACCGAGGCTGTTTTGCGAAAAAAAAATGAGACGGGAAAATGGCGTCCGTGGGCGGAAAAAAAAATGTAGAGGCGAAACCATCCTCGTCGTGCGAAAAAAAAAATTGATACATGAAACCGAGGCTGTTTTGCGAAAAAAAATGGAGACGGGAAAATTGCGTCCGTGGGCGGAAAAAAAAATGGAGAGGCGAAACCATCCTCGTCGTGCGAAAAAAAAAATTGATACACGAAACCGACGCTGTTTTGCGAAAAAAAATTGAGACGGGAAAATTGCGTCCGTGGGCGGAAAAAAAAATGTAGAGGCGAAACCATCCTCGTCCTGCGAAAGAAAAAATTGATACATGAAACCGAGGCTGTTTTGCGAAAAAAAAATGAGACGGGAAAATAGCATCCGTGGGCGGAAAAAAAAATGGAGAGGCGAAACCATCCTCGTCGTGCGAAAAAAAAAATTGATACACGAAACCGAGGCTGTTTTGCGAAAAAAAATTGAGACGGGAAAACGGCGTCCGTGGGCGGAAAAAAAAATGTAGAGGCGAAACCATCCACGTCCTGCGAAAAAAAAAATTGATACACGAAACCGAGGCTGTTTTGCGAAAAAAAATTGAGACGGGAAAATGGCGTCCGTGGGCGCAAAAAAAAATGGAGGCGCGAAACCATCCTCGTCGTGCGAAAAAAAAAATTGATACATGAAACCGAGGCTGTTTTGCGAAAAAAAATTGAGACGGGAAAATGGCGTCCGTGGGCGGAAAAAAAAATGGAGAGGCGAAACCATCCTCGTCGTGCGAAAAAAAAAATTGATACACGAAACCGAGGCTGTTTTGCGAAAAAAAATTGAGACGGGAAAATGGCGTCCGTGGGCGGAAAAAAAAATGGAGAGGCGAAACCATCCTCGTCGTGCGAAAAAAAAAATTGATACAGGAAACCGACGCTTTTTTGCGAAAAAAAATTGAGACGGGATAATGGCGTCCGTGGGCGGAAAAAAAAAATGGAGAGGCGAAACCATCCTCGTCGTGCGGAAAAAAAAAATTGATACACGAAACAGACGCTGTTTTGCGAAAAAAAATGGAGACGGGAAAATTGCGTCCGTGGGCGGAAAAAAAAATGGAGAGGCGAAACCATCCTCGTCGTGCGGAAAAAAAAAATTGATACACGAAACCGACGCTGTTTTGCGAAAAAAAAATGAGAAGGGAAAATGGCGTCCGTGGGCGGAAAAAAAAATGGAGAGGCGAAACCATCCTCGTCGTGCGAAAAAAAAAATTGATACACGAAACCGAGGCTGTTTTGCGAAAAAAAATGGAGACGGGAAAATTGCGTCCGTGGGCGGAAAAAAAAATGGAGAGGCGAAACCATCCTCGTCGTGCGAAAAAAAAAATTGATACACGAAACCGAGGCTGTTTTGCGAAAAAAAATTGAGACGGGAAAATTGCGTCCGTGGGCGGAAAAAAAAATGTAGAGGCGAAACCATCCACGTCCTGCGAAAAAAAAAATTGATACATGAAACCGAGGCTGTTTTGCGAAAAAAAATGGAGACGGGAAAATGGCGTCCGTGGGCGGAAAGAAAAAATGGAGAGGCGAAACCATCCTCGTCGTGAGAAAAAAAAAATTGATACACGAAACCGAGGCTGTTTTGCGAAAAAAAATTGAGACGGGAAAAGTGCGTCCGTGGGCGGAAAAAAAAATGGAGAGGCGAAACCATCCTCGTCGTGCGAAAAAAAAAAATTGATACACGAAACCGAGGCTGTTTTGCGAAAAAAAATGAGACGGGAAAATGGCGTCCGTGGGCGGAAAAAAAAATGTAGAGGCGAAACCATCCTCGTCGTGCGAAAAAAAAAATTGATACATGAAACCGAGGCTGTTTTGCGAAAAAAAATGGAGACGGGAAAATTGCGTCCGTGGGCGGAAAAAAAAATGGAGAGGCGAAACCATCCTCGTCGTGCGAAAAAAAAAATTGATACACGAAACCGACGCTGTTTTGCGAAAAAAAATTGAGACGGGAAAATTGCGTCCGTGGGCGGAAAAAAAAATGTAGAGGCGAAACCATCCTCGTCCTGCGAAAGAAAAAATTGATACATGAAACCGAGGCTGTTTTGCGAAAAAAAAATGAGACGGGAAAATAGCATCCGTGGGCGGAAAAAAAAATGGAGAGGCGAAACCATCCTCGTCGTGCGAAAAAAAAAATTGATACACGAAACCGAGGCTGTTTTGCGAAAAAAAATTGAGACGGGAAAACGGCGTCCGTGGGCGGAAAAAAAAATGTAGAGGCGAAACCATCCACGTCCTGCGAAAAAAAAAATTGATACACGAAACCGAGGCTGTTTTGCGAAAAAAAATTGAGACGGGAAAATGGCGTCCGTGGGCGCAAAAAAAAATGGAGGCGCGAAACCATCCTCGTCGTGCGAAAAAAAAAATTGATACATGAAACCGAGGCTGTTTTGCGAAAAAAAATTGAGACGGGAAAATGGCGTCCGTGGGCGGAAAAAAAAATGGAGAGGCGAAACCATCCTCGTCGTGCGAAAAAAAAAATTGATACACGAAACCGACGCTGTTTTGCGAAAAAAAATTGAGACGGGAAAATGGCGTCCGTGGGCGGAAAAAAAAATGGAGAGGCGAAACCATCCTCGTCGTGCGAAAAAAAAAATTGATACAGGAAACCGACGCTTTTTTGCGAAAAAAAATTGAGACGGGATAATGGCGTCCGTGGGCGGAAAAAAAAAATGGAGAGGCGAAACCATCCTCGTCGTGCGGAAAAAAAAAATTGATACACGAAACAGACGCTGTTTTGCGAAAAAAAATGGAGACGGGAAAATTGCGTCCGTGGGCGGAAAAAAAAATGGAGAGGCGAAACCATCCTCGTCGTGTTGAAAAAAAAAATTGATACACGAAACCGACGCTGTTTTGCGAAAAAAAAATGAGAAGGGAAAATGGCGTCCGTGGGCGGAAAAAAAAATGGAGAGGCGAAACCATCCTCGTCGTGCGAAAAAAAAAATTGATACACGAAACCGAGGCTGTTTTGCGAAAAAAAATGGAGACGGGAAAATTGCGTCCGTGGGCGGAAAAAAAAATGGAGAGGCGAAACCATCCTCGTCGTGCGAAAAAAAAAATTGATACACGAAACCGAGGCTGTTTTGCGAAAAAAAATTGAGACGGGAAAATTGCGTCCGTGGGCGGAAAAAAAAATGTAGAGGCGAAACCATCCACGTCCTGCGAAAAAAAAAATTGATACATGAAACCGAGGCTGTTTTGCGAAAAAAAATGGAGACGGGAAAATGGCGTCCGTGGGCGGAAAGAAAAAATGGAGAGGCGAAACCATCCTCGTCGTGAGAAAAAAAAAATTGATACACGAAACCGAGGCTGTTTTGCGAAAAAAAATTGAGACGGGAAAAGTGCGTCCGTGGGCGGAAAAAAAAATGGAGAGGCGAAACCATCCTCGTCGTGCGAAAAAAAAAAATTGATACACGAAACCGAGGCTGTTTTGCGAAAAAAAATGAGACGGGAAAATGCCGTCCGTGGGCGGAAAAAAAAATGTAGAGGCGAAACCATCCACGTCCTGCGAAAAAAAAAATTGATACATGAAACCGAGGCTGTTTTGCGAAAAAAAAATGAGCCGGGAAAATGGCATCCTTGGGCGGAAAAAAAAATGGAGAGGCGAAACCATCCTCGTCGTGCGAAAAAAAAAATTGATACACGAAACCGACGCTGTTTTGCGAAAAATAATTGAGACGGGAAAATGGCGTCCGTGGGCGGAAAAAAAAATGGAGAGGCGAAACCATCCTCGTCGTGCGAAAAAAAAAAATTGATACACGAAACCGAGGCTGTTTTGCGAAAAAAAAATGAGACGGGAAAATGGCGTCCGTGGGCGGAAAAAAAAATGTAGAGGCGAAACCATCCTCGTCGTGCGAAAAATAAAATTGATACATGAAACCGAGGCTGTTTTGCGAAAAAAAATGGAGACGGGAAAATGGCGTCCGTGGGCGGAAAGAAAAAATGGAGAGGCGAAACCATCCTCGTCGTGCGAAAAAAAAAATTGATACACGAAACCGAGGCTGTTTTGCGAAAAAAAATTGAGACGGGAAAAGTGCGTCCGTGGGCGGAAAAAAAAATGGAGAGGCGAAACCATCCTCGTCGTGCGAAAAAAAAAAATTGATACACGAAACCGAGGCTGTTTTGCGAAAAAAAATGAGACGGGAAAATGGCGTCCGTGGGCGGAAAAAAAAATGTAGAGGCGAAACCATCCTCGTCGTGCGAAAAAAAAAATTGATACACGAAACCGAGGCTGTTTTGCGAAAAAAAAATGAGACGGGAAAACGGCGTCCGTGGGCGGAAAATAAAATGGAGCCGCGAAACCATCCTCGTCGTGCGAAAAAAAAAAATTGATACACGAAACCGAGGCTGTTTTGCGAAAAAAAATGAGACGGGAAAATGCCGTCCGTGGGCGGAAAAAAAAATGTAGAGGCGAAACCATCCTCGTCGTGCGAAAAAAAAAATTGATACACGAAACCGAGGCTGTTTTGCGAAAAAAAAATGAGACGGGAAAACGGCGTCCGTGGGCGGAAAATAAAATGGAGCCGCGAAACCATCCTCGTCGTGCGAAAAAAAAAATTGATACACGAAACCGAGGCTGTTTTGCGAAAAAAAATTGAGACGGGAAAAGTGCGTCCGTGGGCGGAAAAAAAAATGGAGAGGCGAAACCATCCTCGTCGTGCGAAAAAAAAAATTAATACACGAAACCGAGGCTGTTTTGCGAAAAAAAATGGAGACGGGAAAATGGCGTCCCTGGGCGGAAAAAAAAATGGAGAGGCGAAACCATCCTCGTCGTGCGAAAAAAAAAATTGATACACGAAACCGAGGCTGTTTTGCGAAAAAAAATTGAGACGGGAAAATGGCATCTGTGGGCGGAAAAAAAAATGGAGAGGCGAAACCATCCTCGTCGTGCGAAAAAAAAAATTGATACACGAAACCGAGGCTGTTTTGCGAAAAAAAACTGAGACGGGAAAAGTGCGTCCGTGGGCGGAAAAAAAAATGGAGAGGCGAAACCATCCTCGTCGTGCGGAAAAAAAAAATTGATACACGAAACCGAGGCTGTTTTGCGAAAAAAAATTGAGACGGGAAAATGGCATCCTTGGGCGGAAAAAAAAATGGAGACGCGAAACCATCCTCGTCCTGCGAAAAAAAAAATTGATACACGAAACCGACGCTGTTTTGCGAAAAATAATTGAGACGGGAAAATGGCGTCCGTGGGCGGAAAAAAAAATGGAGAGGCGAAACCATCCTCGTTGTGCGAAAAAAAAAATTGATACACTAAACCGACGCTGTTTTGCGAAAAAAAATTGAGACGGGAAAATGGCGTCCGTGGGCGGAAAAAAAAAATGGAGAGGCGAAACCATCCTCGTCGTGCGAAAAAAAAAATTGATACACGAAACCGAGGCTGTTTTGCGAAAAAAAATTGAGACGGGAAAATGGCGTCCGTGGGCGGAAAAAAAAATGGAGAGGCGAAACCATCCTCGTCGTGCGAAAAAAAAAATTGATACACGAAACCGAGGCTGTTTTGCGAAAAAAAATGGAGACGGGAAAATTGCGTCCGTGGGCGGAAAAAAAAATGGAGAGGCGAAACCATCCTCGTCGTGCGGAAAAAAAAATTGATACACGAAACCGAGGCTGTTTTGCGAAAAAAAATTGAGACGGGAAAATTGCGTCCGTGGGCGGAAAAAAAAATGTAGAGGCGAAACCATCCTCGTCCTGCGAAAGAAAAAATTGATACACGAAACCGACGCTGTTTTGCGAAAAAAAAATGAGACGGGAAAATGGCATCCGTGGGCGGAAAAAAAAATGGAGAGGCGAAACCATCCTCGTCGTGCGAAAAAAAAAATTGATACACGAAACCGAGGCTGTTTTGCGAAAAAAAATTGAGACGGGAAAAGTGCGTCCGTGGGCGGAAAAAAAAATGTAGAGGCGAAACCATCCTCGTCCTGCGAAAAAAAAAATTGATACATGAAACCGAGGCTGTTTTGCGAAAAAAAAATGAGACGGGAAAATGGCGTCCGTGGGCGGAAAAAAAAATGGAGAGGCGAAACCATCCTCGTCGTGCGAAAAAAAAAATTGATACACGAAACCGACGCTGTTTTGCGAAAAATAATTGAGACGGGAAAATGGCGTCCGTGGGCGGAAAGAAAAAATGGAGAGGCGAAACCATCCTCGTCGTGCGAAAAAAAAAATTGATACATGAAACCGAGGCTGTTTTGCGAAAAAAAATGGAGACGGGAAAATGGCGTCCGTGGGCGGAAAAAAAAATGGAGAGGCGAAACCATCCTCGTCGTGCGAAAAAAAAAATTGATACACGAAACCGAGGCTGTTTTGCGAAAAAAAATTGAGACGGGAAAAGTGCGTCCGTGGGCGGAAAAAAAAATGGAGAGGCGAAACCATCCTCGTCCTGCGAAAAAAAAAATTGATACATGAAACCGAGGCTGTTTTGCGAAAAAAAAATGAGACGGGAAAATGCCGTCCGTGGGCGGAAAAAAAAATGGAGAGGCGAAACCATCCTCGTCGTGCGAAAAAAAAAATTGATACACGAAACCGAGGCTGTTTTGCGAAAAAAAATTGAGACGGGAAAACGGCGTCCGTGGGCGGAAAAAAAAATGGAGAGGCGAAACCATCCTCGTCGTGCGAAAAAAAAAAATTGATACACGAAACCGACGCTGTTTTGCGAAAAAAAATTGAGACGGGAAAATGCCGTCCGTGGGCGGAAAAAAAAATGTAGAGGCGAAACCATCCTCGTCGTGCGAAAAAAAAAATTGATACATGAAACCGAGGCTGTTTTGCGAAAAAAAATGGAGACGGGAAAATTGCGTCCGTGGGCGGAAAAAAAAATGGAGAGGCGAAACCATCCTCGTCGTGCGAAAAAAAAAATTGATACACGAAACCGAGGCTGTTTTGCGAAAAAAAATTGAGACGGGAAAATTGCGTCCGTGGGCGGAAAAAAAAATGTAGAGGCGAAACCATCCTCGTCGTGCGAAAAAAAAAAATTGATACACGAAACCGAGGCTGTTTTGCGAAAAAAAATTGAGACGGGAAAACGGCGTCCGTGGGCGGAAAAAAAAATGTAGAGGCGAAACCATCCACGTCCTGCGAAAAAAAAAATTGATACATGAAACCGAGGCTGTTTTGCGAAAAAAAATGGAGACGGGAAAATGGCGTCCGTGGGCGGAAAGAAAAAATGGAGAGGCGAAACCATCCTCGTCGTGAGAAAAAAAAAATTGATACACGAAACCGAGGCTGTTTTGCGAAAAAAAATTGAGACGGGAAAAGTGCGTCCGTGGGCGGAAAAAAAAATGGAGAGGCGAAACCATCCTCGTCGTGCGAAAAAAAAAAATTGATACACGAAACCGAGGCTGTTTTGCGAAAAAAAATGAGACGGGAAAATGCCGTCCGTGGGCGGAAAAAAAAATGTAGAGGCGAAACCATCCACGTCCTGCGAAAAAAAAAAATTGATACATGAAACCGAGGCTGTTTTGCGAAAAAAAAATGAGCCGGGAAAATGGCATCCTTGGGCGGAAAAAAAAATGGAGAGGCGAAACCATCCTCGTCGTGCGAAAAAAAAAATTGATACACGAAACCGACGCTGTTTTGCGAAAAATAATTGAGACGGGAAAATGGCGTCCGTGGGCGGAAAAAAAAATGGAGAGGCGAAACCATCCTCGTCGTGCGAAAAAAAAAAATTGATACACGAAACCGAGGCTGTTTTGCGAAAAAAAAATGAGACGGGAAAATGGCGTCCGTGGGCGGAAAAAAAAATGTAGAGGCGAAACCATCCTCGTCGTGCGAAAAAAAAAATTGATACATGAAACCGAGGCTGTTTTGCGAAAAAAAATGGAGACGGGAAAATGGCGTCCGTGGGCGGAAAGAAAAAATGGAGAGGCGAAACCATCCTCGTCGTGCGAAAAAAAAAATTGATACACGAAACCGAGGCTGTTTTGCGAAAAAAAATTGAGACGGGAAAAGTGCGTCCGTGGGCGGAAAAAAAAATGGAGAGGCGAAACCATCCTCGTCGTGCGAAAAAAAAAAATTGATACACGAAACCGAGGCTGTTTTGCGAAAAAAAATGAGACGGGAAAATGGCGTCCGTGGGCGGAAAAAAAAATGTAGAGGCGAAACCATCCTCGTCGTGCGAAAAAAAAAATTGATACACGAAACCGAGGCTGTTTTGCGAAAAAAAAATGAGACGGGAAAACGGCGTCCGTGGGCGGAAAATAAAATGGAGCCGCGAAACCATCCTCGTCGTGCGAAAAAAAAAAATTGATACACGAAACCGAGGCTGTTTTGCGAAAAAAAATGAGACGGGAAAATGCCGTCCGTGGGCGGAAAAAAAAATGTAGAGGCGAAACCATCCTCGTCGTGCGAAAAAAAAAATTGATACACGAAACCGAGGCTGTTTTGCGAAAAAAAAATGAGACGGGAAAACGGCGTCCGTGGGCGGAAAATAAAATGGAGCCGCGAAACCATCCTCGTCGTGCGAAAAAAAAAATTGATACACGAAACCGAGGCTGTTTTGCGAAAAAAAATTGAGACGGGAAAAGTGCGTCCGTGGGCGGAAAAAAAAATGGAGAGGCGAAACCATCCTCGTCGTGCGAAAAAAAAAATTAATACACGAAACCGAGGCTGTTTTGCGAAAAAAAATGGAGACGGGAAAATGGCGTCCCTGGGCGGAAAAAAAAATGGAGAGGCGAAACCATCCTCGTCGTGCGAAAAAAAAAATTGATACACGAAACCGAGGCTGTTTTGCGAAAAAAAATTGAGACGGGAAAATGGCATCTGTGGGCGGAAAAAAAAATGGAGAGGCGAAACCATCCTCGTCGTGCGAAAAAAAAAATTGATACACGAAACCGAGGCTGTTTTGCGAAAAAAAACTGAGACGGGAAAAGTGCGTCCGTGGGCGGAAAAAAAAATGGAGAGGCGAAACCATCCTCGTCGTGCGGAAAAAAAAAATTGATACACGAAACCGAGGCTGTTTTGCGAAAAAAAATTGAGACGGGAAAATGGCATCCTTGGGCGGAAAAAAAAATGGAGACGCGAAACCATCCTCGTCCTGCGAAAAAAAAAATTGATACACGAAACCGACGCTGTTTTGCGAAAAATAATTGAGACGGGAAAATGGCGTCCGTGGGCGGAAAAAAAAATGGAGAGGCGAAACCATCCTCGTTGTGCGAAAAAAAAAATTGATACACTAAACCGACGCTGTTTTGCGAAAAAAAATTGAGACGGGAAAATGGCGTCCGTGGGCGGAAAAAAAAAATGGAGAGGCGAAACCATCCTCGTCGTGCGAAAAAAAAAATTGATACACGAAACCGAGGCTGTTTTGCGAAAAAAAATTGAGACGGGAAAATGGCGTCCGTGGGCGGAAAAAAAAATGGAGAGGCGAAACCATCCTCGTCGTGCGAAAAAAAAAATTGATACACGAAACCGAGGCTGTTTTGCGAAAAAAAATTGAGACGGGAAAAGTGCGTCCGTGGGCGGAAAAAAAAATGGAGAGGCGAAACCATCCTCGTCCTGCGAAAAAAAAAATTGATACATGAAACCGAGGCTGTTTTGCGAAAAAAAAATGAGACGGGAAAATGCCGTCCGTGGGCGGAAAAAAAAATGGAGAGGCGAAACCATCCTCGTCGTGCGAAAAAAAAAATTGATACACGAAACCGAGGCTGTTTTGCGAAAAAAAATTGAGACGGGAAAACGGCGTCCGTGGGCGGAAAAAAAAATGGAGAGGCGAAACCATCCTCGTCGTGCGAAAAAAAAAAATTGATACACGAAACCGACGCTGTTTTGCGAAAAAAAATTGAGACGGGAAAATGCCGTCCGTGGGCGGAAAAAAAAATGTAGAGGCGAAACCATCCTCGTCGTGCGAAAAAAAAAATTGATACATGAAACCGAGGCTGTTTTGCGAAAAAAAATGGAGACGGGAAAATGGCGTCCGTGGGCGGAAAGAAAAAATGGAGAGGCGAAAACATCCTCGTCGTGCGAAAAAAAAAATTGATACACGAAACCGACGCTGTTTTGCGAAAAAAAATTGAGACGGGAAAAGTGCGTCCGTGGGCGGAAAAAAAAATGGAGAGGCGAAACCATCCTCGTCGTGCGAAAAAAAAAATTGATACACGAAACCGAGGCTGTTTTGCGAAAAAAAAATGAGACGGGAAAATGGCGTCCGTGGGCGGAAAAAAAAATGGAGCCGCGAAACCATCCTCGTCGTGCGAAAAAAAAAATTGATACACGAAACCGAGGCTGTTTTGCGAAAAAAAATTGAGACGGGAAAATGGCGTCCGTGGGCGGAAAAAAAAATGTAGAGGCGAAACCATCCTCGTCCTGCGAAAAAAAAAAATGATACATGAAACCGAGGCTGTTTTGCGAAAAAAAAATGAGACGGGAAAATGGCGTCCGTGGGCGGAAAAAAAAATGGAGAGGCGAAACCATCCTCGTCGTGCGAAAAAAAAAATTGATACACGAAACCGACGCTGTTTTGCGAAAAATAATTGAGACGGGAAAATGGCGTCCGTGGGCGGAAAAAAAAATGGAGACGCGAAATCATCCTCGTCGTGCGAAAAAAAAAATTAATACACGAAACCGAGGCTGTTTTGCGAAAAAAAAAATGAGACGGGAAAATGGCGTCCCTGGGCGGAAAAAAAAATGGAGAGGCGAAACCATCCTCGTCGTGCGGAAAAAAAAATTGATACACGAAACCGAGGCGGTTTTGCGAAAAAAAATTGAGACGGGAAAATGGCGTCCGTGGGCGGAAAAAAAAATGGAGAGGCGAAACCATCCTCGTCGTGCGAAAAAAAAAATTGATACACGAAACCGAGGCTGTTTTGCGAAAAAAAAATGAGACGGGAAAATGCCGTCCGTGGGCGGAAAAAAAAATGTAGAGGCGAAACCATCCTCGTCGTGCGAAAAAAAAAATTGATACACGAAACCGAGGCTGTTTTGCGAAAAAAAAATGAGACGGGAAAACGGCGTCCGTGGGCGGAAAATAAAATGGAGCCGCGAAACCATCCTCGTCGTGCGAAAAAAAAAATTGATACACGAAACCGAGGCTGTTTTGCGAAAAAAAATTGAGACGGGAAAATGGCGTCCGTGGGCGGAAAAAAAAATGGAGAGGCGAAACCATCCTCGTCGTGCGAAAAAAAAAAATTAATACACGAAACCGAGGCTGTTTTGCGAAAAAAAATTGAGACGGGAAAATGGCGTCCCTGGGCGGAAAAAAAAATGGAGAGGTGAAACCATCCTCGTCGTGCGAAAAAAAAAATTGATACACGAAACCGAGGCTGTTTTGCGAAAAAAAATTGAGACGGGAAAATGGCATCTGTGGGCGGAAAAAAAAATGGAGAGGCGAAACCATCCTCGTCGTGCGGAAAAAAAAAAATTGATACACGAAACCGAGGCTGTTTTGCGAAAAAAAATTGAGACGGGAAAATGGCGTCCGTGGGCGGAAAAAAAAATGGAGAGGCGAAATCATCCTCGTCGTGCGAAAAAAAAAATTGATACACGAAACCGAGGCTGTTTTGCGAAAAAAAATTGAGACGGGAAAATGGCGTCCGTGGGCGCAAAAAAAAATGGAGGCGCGAAACCATCCTCGTCGTGCGAAAAAAAAAATTGATACACGAAACCGAGGCTGTTTTGCGAAAAAAAATTGAGACGGGAAAAGTGCGTTCCGTGGGCGGGAAAAAAAATGGAGAGGCGAAACCATCCTCGTCGTGCGAAAAAAAAAATTGATACATGAAACCTAGCTGTTTTGCGAAAAAAAATTGAGACGGGAAAATGGCGTCCGTGGGCGGAAAGAAAAAATGGAGAGGCGAAACCATCCTCGTTGTGCGAAAAAAAAAATTGATACACGAAACCGAGGCTGTTTTGCGAAAAAAAATTGAGACGGGAAAATGGCGTCCGTGGGCGGAAAAAAAAATGGAGAGGCGAAACCATCCTCGTCGTGCGGAAAAAAAAAATTGATACACGAAACCGAGGCTGTTTTGCGAAAAAAAATTGAGACGGGAAAAGTGCGTCCCTGGGCGGAAAAAAAAATGGAGAGGCGAAACCATCCTCGTCGTGCGGAAAAAAAAAATTGATACACGAAACCGAGGCTGTTTTGCGAAAAAAAATTGAGACGGGAAAATTGCGTCCGTGGGCGGAAAAAAAAATGTAGAGGCGAAACCATCCTCGTCCTGCGAAAGAAAAAATTGATACATGAAACCGAGGCTGTTTTGCGAAAAAAAAATGAGACGGGAAAATAGCATCCGTGGGCGGAAAAAAAAATGGAGAGGCGAAACCATCCTCGTCGTGCGAAAAAAAAAATTGATACACGAAACCGAGGCTGTTTTGCGAAAAAAAAATGAGACGGGAAAACGGCGTCCGTGGGCGGAAAAAAAAATGTAGAGGCGAAACCATCCACGTCCTGCGAAAAAAAAAATTGATACACGAAACCGAGGCTGTTTTGCGAAAAAAAATTGAGACGGGAAAATTGCGTCCGTGGGCGGAAAAAAAAATGGAGAGGCGAAACCATCCTCGTTGTGCGAAAAAAAAAATTGATACACGAAACCGACGCTGTTTTGCGAAAAAAAATGGAGACGGGATAATTGCGTCCGTGGGCGGAAAAAAAATGGAGAGGCGAAACCATCCTCGTCGTGCGAAAAAAAAAATTGATACACGAAACCGAAGCTGTTTTGCGAAAAAAAAAATTGAGACGGGAAAATTGCGTCCGTGGGCGGAAAAAAAAATGGAGAGGCGAAACCATCCTCGTCCTGCGAAAAAAAAAATTGATACATGAAACCGAGGCTGTTTTGCGAAAAAAAATTGAGACGGGAAAATGGCGTCCGTGGGCGGAAAAAAAAATGGAGAGGCGAAACCATCCTCGTCCTGCGAAAAAAAAAATTGATACACGAAACCGAGGCTGTTTTGCGAAAAAAAATTGAGACGGGAAAATGGCGTCCGTGGGCGGAAAAAAAAATGGAGAGGCGAAACCATCCTCGTCGTGCGAAAAAAAAAATTGATACACGAAACCGAGGCTGTTTTGCGAAAAAAAAATTGAGACGGGAAAAGTGCGTCCGTGGGCGGAAAAAGAAATGGAGAGGCGAAACCATCCTCGTCGTGCGAAAAAAAAAAATTGATACACGAAACCGAGGCTGTTTTGCGAAAAAAAAATGAGACGGGAAAAGTGCGTCCGTGGGCGGAAAAAAAAATGGAGAGGCGAAACCATCCTCGTCGTGCGGAAAAAAAAAATTGATACACGAAACCGAGGCTGTTTTGCGAAAAAAAAATGAGACGGGAAAATGGCGTCCTTGGGCGGAAAAAAAAATGGAGAGGCGAAACCATCCTCGTCGTGCGAAAAAAAAAATTGATACACGAAACCGAGGCTGTTTTGCGAAAAAAAATTGAGACGGGAAAATTGCGTCCGTGGGCGGAAAAAAAAATGGAGAGGCGAAACCATCCTCGTCGTGCGAAAAAAAAAATTGATACACGAAACCGACGCTGTTTTGCGAAAAAAAATTGAGACGGGAAAATTGCGTCCGTGGGCGGAAAAAAAAATGTAGAGGCGAAACCATCCTCGTCCTGCGAAAGAAAAAATTGATACATGAAACCGAGGCTGTTTTGCGAAAAAAAAATGAGACGGGAAAATAGCATCCGTGGGCGGAAAAAAAAATGGAGAGGCGAAACCATCCTCGTCGTGCGAAAAAAAAAATTGATACACGAAACCGAGGCTGTTTTGCGAAAAAAAATTGAGACGGGAAAATTGCGTCCGTGGGCGGAAAAAAAAATGGAGAGGCGAAACCATCCTCGTCGTGCGAAAAAAAAAATTGATACACGAAACCGACGCTGTTTTGCGAAAAAAAATTGAGACGGGAAAATTGCGTCCGTGGGCGGAAAAAAAAATGTAGAGGCGAAACCATCCTCGTCCTGCGAAAGAAAAAATTGATACATGAAACCGAGGCTGTTTTGCGAAAAAAAAATGAGACGGGAAAATAGCATCCGTGGGCGGAAAAAAAAATGGAGAGGCGAAACCATCCTCGTCGTGCGAAAAAAAAAATTGATACACGAAACCGAGGCTGTTTTGCGAAAAAAAATTGAGACGGGAAAATTGCGTCCGTGGGCGGAAAAAAAAATGGAGAGGCGAAACCATCCTCGTCGTGCGAAAAAAAAAATTGATACACGAAACCGACGCTGTTTTGCGAAAAATAATTGAGACGGGAAAATTGCGTCCGTGGGCGGAAAAAAAAATGGAGAGGCGAAACCATCCTCGTCGTGCGAAAAAAAAAATTGATACACGAAACCGACGCTGTTTTGCGAAAAAAAATTGAGACGGGAAAATTGCGTCCGTGGGCGGAAAAAAAAATGTAGAGGCGAAACCATCCTCGTCCTGCGAAAGAAAAAATTGATACACGAAACCGAGGCTGTTTTGCGAAAAAAAAATGAGACGGGAAAATGGCATCCGTGGGCGGAAAAAAAAATGGAGAGGCGAAACCATCCTCGTCGTGCGAAAAAAAAAATTGATACACGAAACCGAGGCTGTTTTGCGAAAAAAAATTGAGACGGGAAAATGGCGTCCGTGGGCGGAAAAAAAAATGTAGAGGCGAAACCATCCTCGTCCTGCGAAAAAAAAAATTGATACATGAAACCGAGGCTGTTTTGCGAAAAAAAAATGAGACGGGAAAATGGCGTCCGTGGGCGGAAAAAAAAATGGAGAGGCGAAACCATCCTCGTCGTGCGAAAAAAAAAATTGATACACGAAACCGAGGCTGTTTTGCGAAAAAAAATTGAGACGGGAAAAGTGCGTCCGTGGGTGGAAAAAAAAATGGAGAGGCGAAACCATCCTCGTCGTGCGAAAAAAAAAAATTGATACACGAAAACGAGGCTGTTTTGCGAAAAAAAATTGAGACGGGAAAATGCCGTCCGTGGGCGGAAAAAAAAATGTAGAGGCGAAACCATCCTCGTCGTGCGAAAAAAAAAATTGATACATGAAACCGAGGCTGTTTTGCGAAAAAAAATGGAGACGGGAAAATGGCGTCCGTGGGCGGAAAAAAAAATGTAGAGGCGAAACCATCCTCGTCCTGCGAAAAAAAAAATTGATACACGAAACCGAGGCTGTTTTGCGAAAAAAAAATGAGACGGGAAAACGGCGTCCGTGGGCGGAAAAAAAAATGTAGAGGCGAAACCATCCACGTCCTGCGAAAAAAAAAATTGATACACGAAACCGAGGCTGTTTTGCGAAAAAAAATTGAGACGGGAAAATTGCGTCCGTGGGCGGAAAAAAAAATGGAGAGGCGAAACCATCCTCGTTGTGCGAAAAAAAAAATTGATACACGAAACCGAGGCTGTTTTGCGAAAAAAAATGGAGACGGGATAATTGCGTCCGTGGGCGGAAAAAAAATGGAGAGGCGAAACCATCCTCGTCGTGCGAAAAAAAAAATTGATACACGAAACCGAGGCTGTTTTGCGAAAAAAAATTGAGACGGGAAAATTGCGTCCGTGGGCGGAAAAAAAAATGGAGAGGCGAAACCATCCTCGTCCTGCGAAAAAAAAAATTGATACATGAAACCGAGGCTGTTTTGCGAAAAAAAATTGAGACGGGAAAATGGCGTCCGTGGGCGGAAAAAAAAATGGAGAGGCGAAACCATCCTCGTCCTGCGAAAAAAAAAATTGATACACGAAACCGAGGCTGTTTTGCGAAAAAAAATTGAGACGGGAAAATGGCGTCCGTGGGCGGAAAAAAAAATGTAGAGGCGAAACCATCCTCGTCGTGCGAAAAAAAAAATTGATACACGAAACCGAGGCTGTTTTGCGAAAAAAAAATTGAGACGGGAAAAGTGCGTCCGTGGGCGGAAAAAGAAATGGAGAGGCGAAACCATCCTCGTCGTGCGAAAAAAAAAAATTGATACACGAAACCGAGGCTGTTTTGCGAAAAAAAAATGAGACGGGAAAATGCCGTCCGTGGGCGGAAAAAAAAATGTAGAGGCGAAACCATCCTCGTCGTGCGAAAAAAAAAATTGATACATGAAACCGAGGCTGTTTTGCGAAAAAAAATGGAGAAGGGAAAATGGCGTCCGTGGGCGGAAAGAAAAAATGGAGAGGCGAAACCATCCTCGTCGTGCGAAAAAAAAAATTGATACACGAAACCGAGGCTGTTTTGCGAAAAAAAATTGAGACGGGAAAAGTGCGTCCGTGGGCGGAAAAAAAAATGGAGAGGCGAAACCATCCTCGTCGTGCGAAAAAAAAAATTGATACATGAAACCGAGGCTGTTTTGCGAAAAAAAATGGAGACGGGAAAATGGCGTCCGTGGGCGGAAAGAAAAAATGGAGAGGCGAAAATATCCTCGTCGTGCGAAAAAAAAAATTGATACACGAAACCGAGGGTGTTTTGCGAAAAAAAATTGAGACGGGAAAAGTGCGTCCGTGGGCGGAAAAAAAAATGGAGACGCGAAACCATCCTCGTCGTGCGAAAAAAAAAATTGATACACGAAACCGACGCTGTTTTGCGAAAAAAAAATGAGACGGGAAAATGGCGTCCGTGGGCGGAAAAAAAAATGGAGCCGCGAAACCATCCTCGTCGTGCGAAAAAAAAAATTGATACACGAAACCGAGGCTGTTTTGCGAAAAAAAAATTGAGACGGGAAAATGGCGTCCTTGGGCGGAAAAAAAAATGGAGAGGCGAAACCATCCTCGTCGGGCGAAAAAAAAAATTAATACACGAAACCGAGGCTGTTTTGCGAAAAAAAATTGAGACGGGAAAATGGCGTCCCTGGGCGAAAAAAAAATGGAGAGGCGAAACCATCCTCGTCGTGCGAAAAAAAAAATTGATACACGAAACCGACGCTGTTTTGCGAAAAAAAATTGAGACGGGAAAAGTGCGTCCGTGGGCGGAAAAAAAAATGGAGAGGCGAAACCATCCTCGTCGTGCGGAAAAAAAAAATTGATACACGAAACCGAGGCTGTTTTGCGAAAAAAAAATGAGACGGGAAAATGGCGTCCTTGGGCGGAAAAAAAAATGGAGAGGCGAAACCATCCTCGTCGTGCGAAAAAAAAAATTGATACACGAAACCGAGGCTGTTTTGCGAAAAAAAATTGAGACGGGAAAATTGCGTCCGTGGGCGGAAAAAAAAATGGAGAGGCGAAACCATCCTCGTCGTGCGAAAAAAAAAATTGATACACGAAACCGACGCTGTTTTGCGAAAAAAAATTGAGACGGGAAAATTGCGTCCGTGGGCGGAAAAAAAAATGTAGAGGCGAAACCATCCTCGTCCTGCGAAAGAAAAAATTGATACATGAAACCGAGGCTGTTTTGCGAAAAAAAAATGAGACGGGAAAATAGCATCCGTGGGCGGAAAAAAAAATGGAGAGGCGA
This sequence comes from Podargus strigoides, assembly GCA_028020825.1. NCBI lineage: Eukaryota > Metazoa > Chordata > Aves > Caprimulgiformes > Podargidae > Podargus > Podargus strigoides. The sequence continues at coordinate 38,691 of JAQJZH010000086.1, read as the reverse complement.
AACCATCCTCGTCGTGCGAAAAAAAAAATTGATACACGAAACCGAGGCTGTTTTGCGAAAAAAAATTGAGACGGGAAAATTGCGTCCGTGGGCGGAAAAAAAAATGGAGAGGCGAAACCATCCTCGTCGTGCGAAAAAAAAAATTGATACACGAAACCGACGCTGTTTTGCGAAAAATAATTGAGACGGGAAAATTGCGTCCGTGGGCGGAAAAAAAAATGGAGAGGCGAAACCATCCTCGTCGTGCGAAAAAAAAAATTGATACACGAAACCGACGCTGTTTTGCGAAAAAAAATTGAGACGGGAAAATTGCGTCCGTGGGCGGAAAAAAAAATGTAGAGGCGAAACCATCCTCGTCCTGCGAAAGAAAAAATTGATACACGAAACCGAGGCTGTTTTGCGAAAAAAAAATGAGACGGGAAAATGGCATCCGTGGGCGGAAAAAAAAATGGAGAGGCGAAACCATCCTTGTCGTGCGAAAAAAAAAATTGATACACGAAACCGAGGCTGTTTTGCGAAAAAAAATTGAGACGGGAAAATGGCGTCCGTGGGCGGAAAAAAAAATGTAGAGGCGAAACCATCCTCGTCCTGCGAAAAAAAAAATTGATACATGAAACCGAGGCTGTTTTGCGAAAATAAATGAGACGGGAAAATGGCGTCCGTGGGCGGAAAAAAAAATGGAGAGGCGAAACCATCCTCGTCGTGCGAAAAAAAAAATTGATACACGAAACCGAGGCTGTTTTGCGAAAAAAAATTGAGACGGGAAAAGTGCGTCCGTGGGTGGAAAAAAAAATGGAGAGGCGAAACCATCCTCGTCGTGCGAAAAAAAAAAATTGATACACGAAACCGAGGCTGTTTTGCGAAAAAAAATTGAGACGGGAAAATGCCGTCCGTGGGCGGAAAAAAAAATGGAGAGGCGAAACCATCCTCGTCGTGCGAAAAAAAAAATTGATACATGAAACCGAGGCTGTTTTGCGAAAAAAAATGGAGACGGGAAAATGGCGTCCGTGGGCGGAAAAAAAAATGTAGAGGCGAAACCATCCTCGTCCTGCGAAAGAAAAAATTGATACACGAAACCGAGGCTGTTTTGCGAAAAAAAAATGAGACGGGAAAATGGCATCCGTGGGCGGAAAAAAAAATGGAGAGGCGAAACCATCCTCGTCGTGCGAAAAAAAAAATTGATACACGAAACCGAGGCTGTTTTGCGAAAAAAAATTGAGACGGGAAAATGGCGTCCGTGGGCGGAAAAAAAAATGGAGAGGCGAAACCATCCTCGTCCTGCGAAAAAAAAAATTGATACATGAAACCGAGGCTGTTTTGCGAAAAAAAAATGAGACGGGAAAATGGCGTCCGTGGGCGGAAAAAAAAATGGAGAGGCGAAACCATCCTCGTCGTGCGAAAAAAAAAATTGATACACGAAACCGAGGCTGTTTTGCGAAAAAAAATTGAGACGGGAAAAGTGCGTCCGTGGGTGGAAAAAAAAATGGAGAGGCGAAACCATCCTCGTCGTGCGAAAAAAAAAAATTGATACACGAAACCGAGGCTGTTTTGCGAAAAAAAATTGAGACGGGAAAATGCCGTCCGTGGGCGGAAAAAAAAATGTAGAGGCGAAACCATCCTCGTCGTGCGAAAAAAAAAATTGATACATGAAACCGAGGCTGTTTTCGAAAAAAAATGGAGACGGGAAAATGGCGTCCGTGGGCGGAAAGAAAAAATGGAGAGGCGAAAACATCCTCGTCGTGCGAAAAAAAAAATTGATACACGAAACCGAGGCTGTTTTGCGAAAAAAAATTGAGACGGGAAAAGTGCGTCCGTGGGCGGAAAAAAAAATGGAGAGGCGAAACCATCCTCGTCGTGCGAAAAAAAAAATTGATACACGAAACCGAGGCTGTTTTGCGAAAAAAAATTGAGACGGGAAAATGGCGTCCGTGGGCGGAAAAAAAAATGTAGAGGCGAAACCATCCTCGTCCTGCCAAAAAAAATATTGATACATGAAACCGAGGCTGTTTTGCGAAAAAAAAATGAGACGGGAAAATGGCGTCCGTGGGCGGAAAAAAAAATGGAGAGGCGAAACCATCCTCGTCGTGCGAAAAAAAAAATTGATACACGAAACAGAGGCTGTTTTGCGAAAAAAAATTGAGACGGGAAAAGTGCGTCCGTGGGTGGAAAAAAAAATGGAGAGGCGAAACCATCCTCGTCGTGCGAAAAAAAAAAATTGATACACGAAACCGAGGCTGTTTTGCGAAAAAAAATTGAGACGGGAAAATGCCGTCCGTGGGCGGAAAAAAAAATGTAGAGGCGAAACCATCCTCGTCGTGCGAAAAAAAAAATTGATACATGAAACCGAGGCTGTTTTGCGAAAAAAAATGGAGACGGGAAAATGGCGTCCGTGGGCGGAAAGAAAAAATGGAGAGGCGAAAACATCCTCGTCGTGCGAAAAAAAAAATTGATACACGAAACCGAGGCTGTTTTGCGAAAAAAAATTGAGACGGGAAAAGTGCGTCCGTGGGCGGAAAAAAAAATGGAGAGGCGAAACCATCCTCGTCGTGCGAAAAAAAAAATTGATACACGAAACCGACGCTGTTTTGCGAAAAATAATTGAGACGGGAAAATGGCGTCCGTGGGCGGAAAAAAAAATGGAGACGCGAAATCATCCTCGTCGTGCGAAAAAAAAAATTAATACACGAAACCGAGGCTGTTTTGCGAAAAAAAATTGAGACGGGAAAATGGCGTCCCTGGGCGGAAAAAAAAATGGAGAGGCGAAACCATCCTCGTCGTGCGGAAAAAAAAAATTGATACACGAAACCGAGGCTGTTTTGCGAAAAAAAATTGAGACGGGAAAATGGCGTCCGTGGGCGGAAAAAAAAATGGAGAGGCGAAACCATCCTCGTCGTGCGAAAAAAAAAATTGATACACGAAACCGAGGCTGTTTTGCGAAAAAAAATTGAGACGGGAAAAGTGCGTCCGTGGGCGGAAAAAGAAATGGAGACGCGAAACCATCCTCGTCGTGCGAAAAAAAAAAATTGATACACGAAACCGAGGCTGTTTTGCGAAAAAAAAATGAGACGGGAAAATGGCGTCCGTGGGCGGAAAAAAAAAATGTAGAGGCGAAACCATCCTCGTCGTGCGAAAAAAAAAATTGATACATGAAACCGAGGCTGTTTTGCGAAAAAAAATGGAGACGGGAAAATGGCGTCCGTGGGCGGAAAGAAAAAATGGAGAGGCGAAACCATCCTCGTCGTGAGAAAAAAAAAATTGATACACGAAACCGAGGCTGTTTTGCAAAAAAAAATTGAGACGGGAAAAGTGCGTCCGTGGGCGGAAAAAAAAATGGAGAGGCGAAACCATCCTCGTCGTGCGAAAAAAAAAAATTGATACACGAAACCGAGGCTGTTTTGCGAAAAAAAAATGAGACGGGAAAATGCTGTCCGTGGGCGGAAAAAAAAATGTAGAGGCGAAACCATCCTCGTCGTGCGAAAAAAAAAATTGATACACGAAACCGAGGCTGTTTTGCGAAAAAAAAATGAGACGGGAAAACGGCGTCCGTTGGCGGAAAATAAAATGGAGTCGCGAAACCATCCTCGTCGTGCGAAAAAAAAAATTGATACACGAAACCGAGGCTGTTTTGCGAAAAAAAATTGAGACGGGAAAATGGCGTCCGTGGGCGGAAAAAAAAATGGAGAGGCGAAACCATCCTCGTCGTGCGAAAAAAAAAAATTAATACACGAAACCGAGGCTGTTTTGCGAAAAAAAATTGAGACGGGAAAATGGCGTCCGTGGGCGGAAAAAAAAATGGAGAGGCGAAACCATCCTCGTCGTGCGAAAAAAAAAATTGATACAGGAAACCGACGCTTTTTTGCGAAAAAAAATTGAGCCGGGAAAATGGCATCTGTGGGCGGAAAAAAAAATGGAGAGGCGAAACCATCCTCGTCGTGCGGAAAAAAAAAATTGATACACGAAACCGAGGCTGTTTTGCGAAAAAAAATTGAGACGGGAAAATGGCGTCCGTGGGCGGAAAAAAAAATGGAGAGGCGAAACCATCCTCGTCGTGCGAAAAAAAAAATTGATACACGAAACCGACGCTGTTTTGCGAAAAAAAATTGAGACGGGAAAAGTGCGTCCGTGGGCGGAAAAAAAAATGGAGAGGCGAAACCATCCTCGTCGTGCGAAAAAAAAAATTGATACATGAAACCTAGGCTGTTTTGCGAAAAAAAATTGAGACGGGAAAATGGCGTCCGTGGGCGGAAAGAAAAAATGGAGAGGCGAAACCATCCTCGTTGTGCGAAAAAAAAAATTGATACAGGAAACCGACGCTCTTTTGCGAAAAAAAATTGAGACGGGAAAATGGCGTCCGTGGGCGGAAAAAAAAATGGAGAGGCGAAACCATCCTCGTCGTGCGAAAAAAAAAATTGATACACGAAACCGAGGCTGTTTTGCGAAAAAAAATTGAGACGGGAAAATTGCGTCCGTGGGCGGAAAAAAAAATGGAGAGGCGAAACCATCCTCGTCGTGCGAAAAAAAAAATTGATACACGAAACCGAGGCTGTTTTGCGAAAAAAAATTGAGACGGGAAAACGGCGTCCGTGGGCGGAAAAAAAAATGTAGAGGCGAAACCATCCACGTCCTGCGAAAAAAAAAATTGATACATGAAACCGAGGCTGTTTTGCGAAAAAAAAATGAGCCGGGAAAATGGCATCCTTGGGCGGAAAAAAAAATGGAGAGGCGAAACCATCCTCGTCGTGCGAAAAAAAAAATTGATACACGAAACCGACGCTGTTTTGCGAAAAATAATTGAGACGGGAAAATGGCGTCCGTGGGCGGAAAAAAAAATGGAGAGGCGAAACCATCCTCGTCGTGCGAAAAAAAAAAATTGATACACGAAACCGAGGCTGTTTTGCGAAAAAAAAATGAGACGGGAAAATGGCGTCCGTGGGCGGAAAAAAAAATGTAGAGGCGAAACCATCCTCGTCGTGCGAAAAAAAAAATTGATACATGAAACCGAGGCTGTTTTGCGAAAAAAAATGGAGACGGGAAAATGGCGTCCGTGGGCGGAAAGAAAAAATGGAGAGGCGAAACCATCCTCGTCGTGAGAAAAAAAAAATTGATACACGAAACCGAGGCTGTTTTGCGAAAAAAAATTGAGACGGGAAAAGTGCGTCCGTGGGCGGAAAAAAAAATGGAGAGGCGAAACCATCCTCGTCGTGCGAAAAAAAAAAATTGATACACGAAACCGAGGCTGTTTTGCGAAAAAAAATGAGACGGGAAAATGCCGTCCGTGGGCGGAAAAAAAAATGTAGAGGCGAAACCATCCACGTCCTGCGAAAAAAAAAATTGATACATGAAACCGAGGCTGTTTTGCGAAAAAAAAATGAGCCGGGAAAATGGCATCCTTGGGCGGAAAAAAAAATGGAGAGGCGAAACCATCCTCGTCGTGCGAAAAAAAAAATTGATACACGAAACCGAGGCTGTTTTGCGAAAAAAAATTGAGACGGGAAAAGTGCGTCCGTGGGCGGAAAAAGAAATGGAGACGCGAAACCATCCTCGTCGTGCGAAAAAAAAAAATTGATACACGAAACCGAGGCTGTTTTGCGAAAAAAAAATGAGACGGGAAAATGGCGTCCGTGGGCGGAAAAAAAAAATGTAGAGGCGAAACCATCCTCGTCGTGCGAAAAAAAAAATTGATACATGAAACCGAGGCTGTTTTGCGAAAAAAAATGGAGACGGGAAAATGGCGTCCGTGGGCGGAAAGAAAAAATGGAGAGGCGAAACCATCCTCGTCGTGAGAAAAAAAAAATTGATACACGAAACCGAGGCTGTTTTGCGAAAAAAAATTGAGACGGGAAAAGTGCGTCCGTGGGCGGAAAAAAAAATGGAGAGGCGAAACCATCCTCGTCGTGCGAAAAAAAAAAATTGATACACGAAACCGAGGCTGTTTTGCGAAAAAAAAATGAGACGGGAAAATGCCGTCCGTGGGCGGAAAAAAAAATGTAGAGGCGAAACCATCCTCGTCGTGCGAAAAAAAAAATTGATACACGAAACCGAGGCTGTTTTGCGAAAAAAAAATGAGACGGGAAAACGGCGTCCGTTGGCGGAAAATAAAATGGAGCCGCGAAACCATCCTCGTCGTGCGAAAAAAAAAATTGATACACGAAACCGAGGCTGTTTTGCGAAAAAAAATTGAGACGGGAAAATGGCGTCCGTGGGCGGAAAAAAAAATGGAGAGGCGAAACCATCCTCGTCGTGCGAAAAAAAAAAATTAATACACGAAACCGAGGCTGTTTTGCGAAAAAAAATTGAGACGGGAAAATGGCGTCCGTGGGCGGAAAAAAAAATGGAGAGGCGAAACCATCCTCGTCGTGCGAAAAAAAAAATTGATACACGAAACCGACGCTGTTTTGCGAAAAAAAATTGAGCCGGGAAAATGGCATCTGTGGGCGGAAAAAAAAATGGAGAGGCGAAACCATCCTCGTCGTGCGGAAAAAAAAAATTGATACACGAAACCGAGGCTGTTTTGCGAAAAAAAATTGAGACGGGAAAATGGCGTCCGTGGGCGGAAAAAAAAATGGAGAGGCGAAACCATCCTCGTCGTGCGAAAAAAAAAATTGATACACGAAACCGAGGCTGTTTTGCGAAAAAAAATTGAGACGGGAAAAGTGCGTCCGTGGGCGGAAAAAAAAATGGAGAGGCGAAACCATCCTCGTCGTGCGAAAAAAAAAATTGATACATGAAACCTAGGCTGTTTTGCGAAAAAAAATTGAGACGGGAAAATGGCGTCCGTGGGCGGAAAGAAAAAATGGAGAGGCGAAACCATCCTCGTTGTGCGAAAAAAAAAATTGATACAGGAAACCGACGCTTTTTTGCGAAAAAAAATTGAGACGGGAAAATGGCGTCCGTGGGCGGAAAAAAAAATGGAGAGGCGAAACCATCCTCGTCGTGCGAAAAAAAAAATTGATACACGAAACCGACGCTGTTTTGCGAAAAAAAATTGAGACGGGAAAATTGCGTCCGTGGGCGGAAAAAAAAATGGAGAGGCGAAACCATCCTCGTCGTGCGAAAAAAAAAATTGATACACGAAACCGACGCTGTTTTGCGAAAAAAAATTGAGACGGGAAAATTGCGTCCGTGGGCGGAAAAAAAAATGTAGAGGCGAAACCATCCTCGTCCTGCGAAAGAAAAAATTGATACATGAAACCGAGGCTGTTTTGCGAAAAAAAAATGAGACGGGAAAATAGCATCCGTGGGCGGAAAAAAAAATGGAGAGGCGAAACCATCCTCGTCGTGCGAAAAAAAAAATTGATACACGAAACCGACGCTGTTTTGCGAAAAATAATTGAGACGGGAAAATGGCGTCCGTGGGCGGAAAAAAAAATGGAGAGGCGAAACCATCCTCGTCGTGCGAAAAAAAAAAATTGATACACGAAACCGAGGCTGTTTTGCGAAAAAAAAATGAGACGGGAAAATGGCGTCCGTGGGCGGAAAAAAAAATGTAGAGGCGAAACCATCCTCGTCGTGCGAAAAAAAAAATTGATACACGAAACCGAGGCTGTTTTGCGAAAAAAAATGGAGACGGGAAAATGGCGTCCGTGGGCGGAAAGAAAAAATGGAGAGGCGAAACCATCCTCGTCGTGAGAAAAAAAAAATTGATACACGAAACCGAGGCTGTTTTGCGAAAAAAAATTGAGACGGGAAAAGTGCGTCCGTGGGCGGAAAAAAAAATGGAGAGGCGAAACCATCCTCGTCGTGCGAAAAAAAAAAATTGATACACGAAACCGAGGCTGTTTTGCGAAAAAAAATGAGACGGGAAAATGCCGTCCGTGGGCGGAAAAAAAAATGTAGAGGCGAAACCATCCACGTCCTGCGAAAAAAAAAATTGATACATGAAACCGAGGCTGTTTTGCGAAAAAAAAATGAGCCGGGAAAATGGCATCCTTGGGCGGAAAAAAAAATGGAGAGGTGAAACCATCCTCGTCGTGCGAAAAAAAAAATTGATACACGAAACCGACGCTGTTTTGCGAAAAATAATTGAGACGGGAAAATGGCGTCCGTGGGCGGAAAAAAAAATGGAGAGGCGAAACCATCCTCGTCGTGCGAAAAAAAAAAATTGATACACGAAACCGAGGCTGTTTTGCGAAAAAAAAATGAGACGGGAAAATGGCGTCCGTGGGCCGAAAAAAAAATGTAGAGGCGAAACCATCCTCGTCGTGCGAAAAAAAAAATTGATACATGAAACCGAGGCTGTTTTGCGAAAAAAAATGGAGACGGGAAAATGGCGTCCGTGGGCGGAAAGAAAAAATGGAGAGGCGAAACCATCCTCGTCGTGAGAAAAAAAAAATTGATACACGAAACCGAGGCTGTTTTGCGAAAAAAAATTGAGACGGGAAAAGTGCGTCCGTGGGCGGAAAAAAAAATGGAGAGGCGAAACCATCCTCGTCGTGCGAAAAAAAAAAATTGATACACGAAACCGAGGCTGTCTTGCGAAAAAAAATGAGACGGGAAAATGCCGTCCGTGGGCGGAAAAAAAAATGTAGAGGCGAAACCATCCTCGTCCTGCGAAAGAAAAAATTGATACACGAAACCGAGGCTGTTTGGCGAAAAAAAAATGAGACGGGAAAATGGCATCCGTGGGCGGAAAAAAAAATGGAGAGGCGAAACCATCCTCGTCGTGCGAAAAAAAAAATTGATACACGAAACCGAGGCTGTTTTGCGAAAAAAAATTGAGACGGGAAAATGGCGTCCGTGGGCGGAAAAAAAAATGTAGAGGCGAAACCATCCTCGTCCTGCGAAAAAAAAAATTGATACATGAAACCGAGGCTGTTTTGCGAAAAAAAAATGAGCCGGGAAAATGGCATCTGTGGGCGGAAAAAAAAATGGAGAGGCGAAACCATCCTCGTCGTGCGGAAAAAAAAAATTGATACACGAAACCGAGGCTGTTTTGCGAAAAAAAATTGAGACGGGAAAATGGCGTCCGTGGGCGGAAAAAAAAATGGAGAGGCGAAACCATCCTCGTCGTGCGAAAAAAAAAATTGATACACGAAACCGAGGCTGTTTTGCGAAAAAAAATTGAGACGGGAAAAGTGCGTCCGTGGGCGGAAAAAAAAATGGAGAGGCGAAACCATCCTCGTCGTGCGAAAAAAAAAATTGATACATGAAACCTAGGCTGTTTTGCGAAAAAAAGTGGAGACGGGAAAATGGCGTCCGTGGGCGGAAAGAAAAAATGGAGAGGCGAAACCATCCTCGTTGTGCGAAAAAAAAAATTGATACAGGAAACCGACGCTTTTTTGCGAAAAAAAATTGAGACGGGAAAATGGCGTCCGTGGGCGGAAAAAAAAATGGAGAGGCGAAACCATCCTCGTCGTGCGAAAAAAAAAATTGATACACGAAACCGAGGCTGTTTTGCGAAAAAAAATTGAGACGGGAAAAGTGCGTCCGTGGGTGGAAAAAAAAATGGAGAGGCGAAACCATCCTCGTCGTGCGAAAAAAAAAAATTGATACACGAAACCGAGGCTGTTTTGCGAAAAAAAATTGAGACGGGAAAATGCCGTCCGTGGGCGGAAAAAAAAATGTAGAGGCGAAACCATCCTCGTCGTGCGAAAAAAAAAATTCATACATGAAACCGAGGCTGTTTTGCGAAAAAAAATGGAGACGGGAAAATGGCGTCCGTGGGCGGAAAGAAAAAATGGAGAGGCGAAAACATCCTCGTCGTGCGAAAAAAAAAATTGATACACGAAACCGAGGCTGTTTTGCGAAAAAAAATTGAGACGGGAAAAGTGCGTCCGTGGGCGGAAAAAAAAATGGAGAGGCGAAACCATCCTCGTCGTGCGAAAAAAAAAATTAATACACGAAACCGACGCTGTTTTGCGAAAAATAATTGAGACGGGAAAATGGCGTCCGTGGGCGGAAAAAAAAATGGAGACGCGAAATCATCCTCGTCGTGCGAAAAAAAAAATTAATACACGAAACCGAGGCTGTTTTGCGAAAAAAAATTGAGACGGGAAAATGGCGTCCCTGGGCGGAAAAAAAAATGGAGAGGCGAAACCATCCTCGTCGTGCGGAAAAAAAAAATTGATACACGAAACCGAGGCTGTTTTGCGAAAAAAAATTGAGACGGGAAAATGGCGTCCGTGGGCGGAAAAAAAAATGGAGAGGCGAAACCATCCTCGTCGTGCGAAAAAAAAAATTGATACACGAAACCGACGCTGTTTTGCGAAAAAAATTGAGACGGGAAAATTGCGTCCGTGGGCGGAAAAAAAAATGGAGAGGCGAAACCATCCTCGTCGTGCGAAAAAAAAAAATTGATACACGAAACCGACGCTGTTTTGCGAAAAAAAATTGAGACGGGAAAATTGCGTCCGTGGGCGGAAAAAAAAATGTAGAGGCGAAACCATCCTCGTCCTGCGAAAGAAAAAATTGATACATGAAACCGAGGCTGTTTTGCGAAAAAAAAATGAGACGGGAAAATAGCATCCGTGGGCGGAAAAAAAAATGGAGAGGCGAAACCATCCTCGTCGTGCGAAAAAAAAAATTGATACACGAAACCGACGCTGTTTTGCGAAAAAAAATTGAGACGGGAAAATTGCGTCCGTGGGCGGAAAAAAAAATGTAGAGGCGAAACCATCCTCGTCCTGCGAAAGAAAAAATTGATACATGAAACCGAGGCTGTTTTGCGAAAAAAAAATGAGACGGGAAAATAGCATCCGTGGGCGGAAAAAAAAATGGAGAGGCGAAACCATCCTCGTCGTGCGAAAAAAAAAATTGATACACGAAACCGACGCTGTTTTGCGAAAAATAATTGAGACGGGAAAATGGCGTCCGTGGGCGGAAAAAAAAATGGAGAGGCGAAACCATCCTCGTCGTGCGAAAAAAAAAAATTGATACACGAAACCGAGGCTGTTTTGCGAAAAAAAAATGAGACGGGAAAATGGCGTCCGTGGGCGGAAAAAAAAATGTAGAGGCGAAACCATCCTCGTCGTGCGAAAAAAAAAATTGATACATGAAACCGAGGCTGTTTTGCGAAAAAAAATGGAGACGGGAAAATGGCGTCCGTGGGCGGAAAGAAAAAATGGAGAGGCGAAACCATCCTCGTCGTGAGAAAAAAAAAATTGATACAGGAAACCGAGGCTGTTTTGCGAAAAAAAATTGAGACGGGAAAAGTGCGTCCGTGGGCGGAAAAAAAAATGGAGAGGCGAAACCATCCTCGTCGTGCGAAAAAAAAAAATTGATACACGAAACCGAGGCTGTTTTGCGAAAAAAAATGAGACGGGAAAATGCCGTCCGTGGGCGGAAAAAAAAATGTAGAGGCGAAACCATCCACGTCCTGCGAAAAAAAAAATTGATACATGAAACCGAGGCTGTTTTGCGAAAAAAAAATGAGCCGGGAAAATGGCATCCTTGGGCGGAAAAAAAAATGGAGAGGCGAAACCATCCTCGTCGTGCGAAAAAAAAAATTGATACACGAAACCGACGCTGATTTGCGAAAAATAATTGAGACGGGAAAATGGCGTCCGTGGGCGGAAAAAAAAATGGAGAGGCGAAACCATCCTCGTCGTGCGAAAAAAAAAAATTGATACACGAAACCGAGGCTGTTTTGCGAAAAAAAAATGAGACGGGAAAATGGCGTCCGTGGGCCGAAAAAAAAATGTAGAGGCGAAACCATCCTCGTCGTGCGAAAAAAAAAATTCATACATGAAACCGAGGCTGTTTTGCGAAAAAAAATGGAGACGGGAAAATGGCGTCCGTGGGCGGAAAGAAAAAATGGAGAGGCGAAAACATCCTCGTCGTGCGAAAAAAAAAATTGATACACGAAACCGAGGCTGTTTTGCGAAAAAAAATTGAGACGGGAAAAGTGCGTCCGTGGGCGGAAAAAAAAATGGAGAGGCGAAACCATCCTCGTCGTGCGAAAAAAAAAATTAATACACGAAACCGACGCTGTTTTGCGAAAAATAATTGAGACGGGAAAATGGCGTCCGTGGGCGGAAAAAAAAATGGAGACGCGAAATCATCCTCGTCGTGCGAAAAAAAAAATTAATACACGAAACCGAGGCTGTTTTGCGAAAAAAAATTGAGACGGGAAAATGGCGTCCCTGGGCGGAAAAAAAAATGGAGAGGCGAAACCATCCTCGTCGTGCGGAAAAAAAAAATTGATACACGAAACCGAGGCTGTTTTGCGAAAAAAAATTGAGACGGGAAAATGGCGTCCGTGGGCGGAAAAAAAAATGGAGAGGCGAAACCATCCTCGTCGTGCGAAAAAAAAAATTGATACACGAAACCGACGCTGTTTTGCGAAAAAAATTGAGACGGGAAAATTGCGTCCGTGGGCGGAAAAAAAAATGGAGAGGCGAAACCATCCTCGTCGTGCGAAAAAAAAAAATTGATACACGAAACCGACGCTGTTTTGCGAAAAAAAATTGAGACGGGAAAATTGCGTCCGTGGGCGGAAAAAAAAATGTAGAGGCGAAACCATCCTCGTCCTGCGAAAGAAAAAATTGATACATGAAACCGAGGCTGTTTTGCGAAAAAAAAATGAGACGGGAAAATAGCATCCGTGGGCGGAAAAAAAAATGGAGAGGCGAAACCATCCTCGTCGTGCGAAAAAAAAAATTGATACACGAAACCGACGCTGTTTTGCGAAAAAAAATTGAGACGGGAAAATTGCGTCCGTGGGCGGAAAAAAAAATGTAGAGGCGAAACCATCCTCGTCCTGCGAAAGAAAAAATTGATACATGAAACCGAGGCTGTTTTGCGAAAAAAAAATGAGACGGGAAAATAGCATCCGTGGGCGGAAAAAAAAATGGAGAGGCGAAACCATCCTCGTCGTGCGAAAAAAAAAATTGATACACGAAACCGACGCTGTTTTGCGAAAAATAATTGAGACGGGAAAATGGCGTCCGTGGGCGGAAAAAAAAATGGAGAGGCGAAACCATCCTCGTCGTGCGAAAAAAAAAAATTGATACACGAAACCGAGGCTGTTTTGCGAAAAAAAAATGAGACGGGAAAATGGCGTCCGTGGGCGGAAAAAAAAATGTAGAGGCGAAACCATCCTCGTCGTGCGAAAAAAAAAATTGATACATGAAACCGAGGCTGTTTTGCGAAAAAAAATGAGACGGGAAAATGGCGTCCGTGGGCGGAAAGAAAAAATGGAGAGGCGAAACCATCCTCGTCGTGAGAAAAAAAAAATTGATACACGAAACCGAGGCTGTTTTGCGAAAAAAAATTGAGACGGGAAAAGTGCGTCCGTGGGCGGAAAAAAAAATGGAGAGGCGAAACCATCCTCGTCGTGCGAAAAAAAAAAATTGATACACGAAACCGAGGCTGTTTTGCGAAAAAAAATGAGACGGGAAAATGCCGTCCGTGGGCGGAAAAAAAAATGTAGAGGCGAAACCATCCACGTCCTGCGAAAAAAAAAATTGATACATGAAACCGAGGCTGTTTTGCGAAAAAAAAATGAGCCGGGAAAATGGCATCCTTGGGCGGAAAAAAAAATGGAGAGGCGAAACCATCCTCGTCGTGCGAAAAAAAAAATTGATACACGAAACCGACGCTGTTTTGCGAAAAATAATTGAGACGGGAAAATGGCGTCCGTGGGCGGAAAAAAAAATGGAGAGGCGAAACCATCCTCGTCGTGCGAAAAAAAAAAATTGATACACGAAACCGAGGCTGTTTTGCGAAAAAAAAATGAGACGGGAAAATGGCGTCCGTGGGCCGAAAAAATAATGTAGAGGCGAAACCATCCTCGTCGTGCGAAAAAAAAAATTGATACATGAAACCGAGGCTGTTTTGCGAAAAAAAATGGAGACGGGAAAATGGCGTCCGTGGGCGGAAAGAAAAAATGGAGAGGCGAAACCATCCTCGTCGTGAGAAAAAAAAAATTGATACACGAAACCGAGGCTGTTTTGCGAAAAAAAATTGAGACGGGAAAAGTGCGTCCGTGGGCGGAAAAAAAAATGGAGAGGCGAAACCATCCTCGTCGTGCGAAAAAAAAAAATTGATACACGAAACCGAGGCTGTCTTGCGAAAAAAAATGAGACGGGAAAATGCCGTCCGTGGGCGGAAAAAAAAATGTAGAGGCGAAACCATCCTCGTCGTGCGAAAAAAAAAATTGATACACGAAACCGAGGCTGTTTTGCGAAAAAAAAATGAGACGGGAAAACGGCGTCCGTGGGCGGAAAATAAAATGGAGCCGCGAAACCATCCTCGTCGTGCGAAAAAAAAAATTGATACACGAAACCGACGCTGTTTTGCGAAAAAAAATTGAGACGGGAAAATTGCGTCCGTGGGCGGAAAAAAAAATATAGAGGCGAAACCATCCTCGTCCTGCGAAAGAAAAAATTGATACACGAAACCGAGGCTGTTTTGCGAAAAAAATTGAGACGGGAAAATTGCGTCCGTGGGCGGAAAAAAAAATGGAGAGGCGAAACCATCCTCGTCGTGCGAAAAAAAAAAATTGATACACGAAACCGACGCTGTTTTGCGAAAAAAAATTGAGACGGGAAAATTGCGTCCGTGGGCGGAAAAAAAAATGTAGAGGCGAAACCATCCTCGTCCTGCGAAAGAAAAAATTGATACATGAAACCGAGGCTGTTTTGCGAAAAAAAAATGAGACGGGAAAATAGCATCCGTGGGCGGAAAAAAAAATGGAGAGGCGAAACCATCCTCGTCATGCGAAAAAAAAAATTGATACACGAAACCGACGCTGTTTTGCGAAAAAAAATTGAGACGGGAAAATTGCGTCCGTGGGCGGAAAAAAAAATGTAGAGGCGAAACCATCCTCGTCCTGCGAAAGAAAAAATTGATACATGAAACCGAGGCTGTTTTGCGAAAAAAAAATGAGACGGGAAAATAGCATCCGTGGGCGGAAAAAAAAATGGAGAGGCGAAACCATCCTCGTCGTGCGAAAAAAAAAATTGATACACGAAACCGACGCTGTTTTGCGAAAAATAATTGAGACGGGAAAATGGCGTCCGTGGGCGGAAAAAAAAATGGAGAGGCGAAACCATCCTCGTCGTGCGAAAAAAAAAAATTGATACACGAAACCGAGGCTGTTTTGCGAAAAAAAAATGAGACGGGAAAATGGCGTCCGTGGGCGGAAAAAAAAATGTAGAGGCGAAACCATCCTCGTCGTGCGAAAAAAAAAATTGATACATGAAACCGAGGCTGTTTTGCGAAAAAAAATGAGACGGGAAAATGGCGTCCGTGGGCGGAAAGAAAAAATGGAGAGGCGAAACCATCCTCGTCGTGAGAAAAAAAAAATTGATACACGAAACCGAGGCTGTTTTGCGAAAAAAAATTGAGACGGGAAAAGTGCGTCCGTGGGCGGAAAAAAAAATGGAGAGGCGAAACCATCCTCGTCGTGCGAAAAAAAAAAATTGATACACGAAACCGAGGCTGTTTTGCGAAAAAAAATGAGACGGGAAAATGCCGTCCGTGGGCGGAAAAAAAAATGTAGAGGCGAAACCATCCACGTCCTGCGAAAAAAAAAATTGATACATGAAACCGAGGCTGTTTTGCGAAAAAAAAATGAGCCGGGAAAATGGCATCCTTGGGCGGAAAAAAAAATGGAGAGGCGAAACCATCCTCGTCGTGCGAAAAAAAAAATTGATACACGAAACCGACGCTGTTTTGCGAAAAATAATTGAGACGGGAAAATGGCGTCCGTGGGCGGAAAAAAAAATGGAGAGGCGAAACCATCCTCGTCGTGCGAAAAAAAAAAATTGATACACGAAACCGAGGCTGTTTTGCGAAAAAAAAATGAGACGGGAAAATGGCGTCCGTGGGCCGAAAAAATAATGTAGAGGCGAAACCATCCTCGTCGTGCGAAAAAAAAAATTGATACATGAAACCGAGGCTGTTTTGCGAAAAAAAATGGAGACGGGAAAATGGCGTCCGTGGGCGGAAAGAAAAAATGGAGAGGCGAAACCATCCTCGTCGTGAGAAAAAAAAAATTGATACACGAAACCGAGGCTGTTTTGCGAAAAAAAATTGAGACGGGAAAAGTGCGTCCGTGGGCGGAAAAAAAAATGGAGAGGCGAAACCATCCTCGTCGTGCGAAAAAAAAAAATTGATACACGAAACCGAGGCTGTCTTGCGAAAAAAAATGAGACGGGAAAATGCCGTCCGTGGGCGGAAAAAAAAATGTAGAGGCGAAACCATCCTCGTCGTGCGAAAAAAAAAATTGATACACGAAACCGAGGCTGTTTTGCGAAAAAAAAATGAGACGGGAAAACGGCGTCCGTGGGCGGAAAATAAAATGGAGCCGCGAAACCATCCTCGTCGTGCGAAAAAAAAAATTGATACACGAAACCGACGCTGTTTTGCGAAAAAAAATTGAGACGGGAAAATTGCGTCCGTGGGCGGAAAAAAAAATGTAGAGGCGAAACCATCCTCGTCCTGCGAAAGAAAAAATTGATACACGAAACCGAGGCTGTTTGGCGAAAAAAAAATGAGACGGGAAAATGGCATCCGTGGGCGGAAAAAAAAATGGAGAGGCGAAACCATCCTCGTCGTGCGAAAAAAAAAATTGATACACGAAACCGAGGCTGTTTTGCGAAAAAAAATTGAGACGGGAAAATGGCGTCCGTGGGCGGAAAAAAAAATGTAGAGGCGAAACCATCCTCGTCCTGCGAAAAAAAAAATTGATACATGAAACCGAGGCTGTTTTGCGAAAAAAAATGAGACGGGAAAATGGCGTCCGTGGGCGGAAAAAAAAATGGAGAGGCGAAACCATCCTCGTCGTGCGAAAAAAAAAATTGATACACGAAACCGAGGCTGTTTTGCGAAAAAATATTGAGACGGGAAAAGTGCGTCCGTGGGTGGAAAAAAAAATGGAGAGGCGAAACCATCCTCGTCGTGCGAAAAAAAAAAATTGATACACGAAACCGAGGCTGTTTTGCGAAAAAAAATTGAGACGGGAAAATGCCGTCCGTGGGCGGAAAAAAAAATGTAGAGGCGAAACCATCCTCGTCGTGCGAAAAAAAAAATTCATACATGAAAACGAGGCTGTTTTGCGAAAAAAAATTGAGACGGGAAAATGGCGTCCCTGGGCGGAAAAAAAAATGGAGAGGCGAAACCATCCTCGTCGTGCGGAAAAAAAAAATTGATACACGAAACCGAGGCTGTTTTGCGAAAAAAAATTGAGACGGGAAAATGGCGTCCGTGGGCGGAAAAAAAAATGTAGAGGCGAAACCATCCTCGTCGTGCGAAAAAAAAATTGATACACGAAACCGACGCTGTTTTGCGAAAAAAATTGAGACGGGAAAATTGCGTCCGTGGGCGGAAAAAAAAATGGAGAGGCGAAACCATCCTCGTCGTGCGAAAAAAAAATTGATACACGAAACCGACGCTGTTTTGCGAAAAAAAATTGAGACGGGAAAATTGCGTCCGTGGGCGGAAAAAAAAATGTAGAGGCGAAACCATCCTCGTCCTGCGAAAGAAAAAATTGATACATGAAACCGAGGCTGTTTTGCGAAAAAAAATTGAGACGGGAAAACGGCGTCCGTGGGCGGAAAAAAAAATGTAGAGGCGAAACCATCCACGTCCTGCGAAAAAAAAAATTGATACATGAAACCGAGGCTGTTTTGCGAAAAAAAAATGAGCCGGGAAAATGGCATCCTTGGGCGGAAAAAAAAATGGAGAGGCGAAACCATCCTCGTCGTGCGAAAAAAAAAATTGATACACGAAACCGACGCTGTTTTGCGAAAAATAATTGAGACGGGAAAATGGCGTCCGTGGGCGGAAAAAAAAATGGAGAGGCGAAACCATCCTCGTCGTGCGAAAAAAAAAAATTGATACACGAAACCGAGGCTGTTTTGCGAAAAAAAAATGAGACGGGAAAATGGCGTCCGTGGGCGGAAAAAAAAATGTAGAGGCGAAACCATCCTCGTCGTGCAAAAAAAAAAATTGATACATGAAACCGAGGCTGTTTTGCGAAAAAAAATGGAGACGGGAAAATGGCGTCCGTGGGCGGAAAAAAAAATGGAGACGCGAAATCATCCTCGTCGTGAGAAAAAAAAAATTGATACACGAAACCGAGGCTGTTTTGCGAAAAAAAAATGAGACGGGAAAAGTGCGTCCGTGGGCGGAAAAAAAAATGGAGAGGCGAAACCATCCTCGTCGTGCGAAAAAAAAAAATTGATACACGAAACCGAGGCTGTTTTGCGAAAAAAAATGAGACGGGAAAATGCCGTCCGTGGGCGGAAAAAAAAATGTAGAGGCGAAACCATCCACGTCCTGCGAAAAAAAAAATTGATACATGAAACCGAGGCTGTTTTGCGAAAAAAAAATGAGCCGGGAAAATGGCATCCTTGGGCGGAAAAAAAAATGGAGAGGCGAAACCATCCTCGTCGTGCGAAAAAAAAAATTGATACACGAAACCGACGCTGTTTTGCGAAAAATAATTGAGACGGGAAAATGGCGTCCGTGGGCGGAAAAAAAAATGGAGAGGCGAAACCATCCTCGTCGTGCGAAAAAAAAAAATTGATACACGAAACCGAGGCTGTTTTGCGAAAAAAAAATGAGACGGGAAAATGGCGTCCGTGGGCCGAAAAAAAAATGTAGAGGCGAAACCATCCTCGTCGTGCGAAAAAAAAAATTGATACATGAAACCGAGGCTGTTTTGCGAAAAAAAATGGAGACGGGAAAATGGCGTCCGTGGGCGGAAAGAAAAAATGGAGAGGCGAAACCATCCTCGTCGTGAGAAAAAAAAAATTGATACACGAAACCGAGGCTGTTTTGCGAAAAAAAATTGAGACGGGAAAAGTGCGTCCGTGGGCGGAAAAAAAAATGGAGAGGCGAAACCATCCTCGTCGTGCGAAAAAAAAAAATTGATACACGAAACCGAGGCTGTTTTGCGAAAAAAAATGAGACGGGAAAATGCCGTCCGTGGGCGGAAAAAAAAATGTAGAGGCGAAACCATCCACGTCCTGCGAAAAAAAAAATTGATACATGAAACCGAGGCTGTTTTGCGAAAAAAAAATGAGCCGGGAAAATGGCATCCTTGGGCGGAAAAAAAAATGGAGAGGCGAAACCATCCTCGTCGTGCGAAAAAAAAAATTGATACACGAAACCGACGCTGTTTTGCGAAAAAAAATTGAGACGGGAAAATTGCGTCCGTGGGCGGAAAAAAAAATGGAGAGGCGAAACCATCCTCGTCGTGCGAAAAAAAAAAATTGATACACGAAACCGAGGCTGTTTTGCGAAAAAAAAATGAGACGGGAAAATGGCGTCCGTGGGCCGAAAAAAAAATGTAGAGGCGAAACCATCCTCGTCGTGCGAAAAAAAAAATTGATACATGAAACCGAGGCTGTTTTGCGAAAAAAAATGGAGACGGGAAAATGGCGTCCGTGGGCGGAAAGAAAAAATGGAGAGGCGAAACCATCCTCGTCGTGAGAAAAAAAAAATTGATACACGAAACCGAGGCTGTTTTGCGAAAAAAAATTGAGACGGGAAAAGTGCGTCCGTGGGCGGAAAAAAAAATGGAGAGGCGAAACCATCCTCGTCGTGCGAAAAAAAAAATTGATACACGAAACCGAGGCTGTTTTGCGAAAAAAAATGAGACGGGAAAATGCCGTCCGTGGGCGGAAAAAAAAATGTAGAGGCGAAACCATCCTCGTCGTGCGAAAAAAAAAATTGATACACGAAACCGAGGCTGTTTTGCGAAAAAAAATTGAGACGGGAAAATTGCGTCCGTGGGCGGAAAAAAAAATGTAGAGGCGAAACCATCCTCGTCCTGCGAAAGAAAAAATTGATACACGAAACCGAGGCTGTTTGGCGAAAAAAAAATGAGACGGGAAAATGGCATCCGTGGGCGGAAAAAAAAATGGAGAGGCGAAACCATCCTCGTCGTGCGAAAAAAAAAATTGATACACGAAACCGACGCTGTTTTGCGAAAAAAAATTGAGACGGGAAAATGGCGTCCGTGGGCGGAAAAAAAAATGGAGAGGCGAAACCATCCTCGTCGTGCGAAAAAAAAAATTGATACACGAAACCGAGGCTGTTTTGCGAAAAAAAATTGAGACGGGAAAAGTGCGTCCGTGGGTGGAAAAAAAAATGGAGAGGCGAAACCATCCTCGTCGTGCGAAAAAAAAAAATTGATACACGAAACCGAGGCTGTTTTGCGAAAAAAAATTGAGACGGGAAAATGCCGTCCGTGGGCGGAAAAAAAAATGTAGAGGCGAAACCATCCTCGTCGTGCGAAAAAAAAAATTCATACATGAAACCGAGGCTGTTTTGCGAAAAAAAATGGAGACGGGAAAATGGCGTCCGTGGGCGGAAAGAAAAAATGGAGAGGCGAAAACATCCTCGTCGTGCGAAAAAAAAAATTGATACACGAAACCGAGGCTGTTTTGCGAAAAAAAATTGAGACGGGAAAAGTGCGTCCGTGGGCGGAAAAAAAAATGGAGAGGCGAAACCATCCTCGTCGTGCGAAAAAAAAATTGATACACGAAACCGACGCTGTTTTGCCAAAAATAATTGAGACGGGAAAATGGCGTCCGTGGGCGGAAAAAAAAATGGAGACGCGAAATCATCCTCGTCGTGCGAAAAAAAAAATTAATACACGAAACCGAGGCTGTTTTGCGAAAAAAAATTGAGACGGGAAAATGGCGTCCCTGGGCGGAAAAAAAAATGGAGAGGCGAAACCATCCTCGTCGTGCGGAGAAAAAAAAATTGATACACGAAACCGAGGCTGTTTTGCGAAAAAAAATTGAGACGGGAAAATGGCGTCCGTGGGCGGAAAAAAAAATGGAGAGGCGAAACCATCCTCGTCGTGCGAAAAAAAAAATTGATACACGAAACCGAGGCTGTTTTGCGAAAAAAAATTGAGACGGGAAAAGTGCGTCCGTGGGCGGAAAAAGAAATGGAGAGGCGAACCATCCTCGTCGTGCGAAAAAAAAAAATTGATACACGAAACCGAGGCTGTTTTGCGAAAAAAAAATGAGACGGGAAAATGGCGTCCGTGGGCGGAAAAAAAAAATGTAGAGGCGAAACCATCCTCGTCGTGCGAAAAAAAAAATTGATACATGAAACCGAGGCTGTTTTGCGAAAAAAAATGGAGACGGGAAAATGGCGTCCGTGGGCGGAAAGAAAAAATGGAGAGGCGAAACCATCCTCGTCGTGAGAAAAAAAAAATTGATACACGAAACCGAGGCTGTTTTGCGAAAAAAAATTGAGACGGGAAAAGTGCGTCCGTGGGCGGAAAAAAAAATGGAGAGGCGAAACCATCCTCGTCGTGCGAAAAAAAAAAATTGATACACGAAACCGAGGCTGTTTTGCGAAAAAAAAATGAGACGGGAAAATGCCGTCCGTGGGCGGAAAAAAAAATGTAGAGGCGAAACCATCCTCGTCGTGCGAAAAAAAAAATTGATACACGAAACCGAGGCTGTTTTGCGAAAAAAAAATGAGACGGGAAAACGGCGTCCGTTGGCGGAAAATAAAATGGAGCCGCGAAACCATCCTCGTCCTGCGAAAAAAAAAATTGATACACGAAACCGAGGCTGTTTTGCGAAAAAAAATTGAGACGGGAAAATGGCGTCCGTGGGCGGAAAAAAAAATGGAGAGGCGAAACCATCCTCGTCGTGCGAAAAAAAAAAATTAATACACGAAACCGAGGCTGTTTTGCGAAAAAAAATTGAGACGGGAAAATGGCGTCCGTGGGCGGAAAAAAAAATGGAGAGGCGAAACCATCCTCGTCGTGCGAAAAAAAAAATTGATACACGAAACCGACGCTGTTTTGCGAAAAAAAATTGAGCCGGGAAAATGGCATCTGTGGGCGGAAAAAAAAATGGAGAGGCGAAACCATCCTCGTCGTGCGGAAAAAAAAATTGATACACGAAACCGAGGCTGTTTTGCGAAAAAAAATTGAGACGGGAAAATGGCGTCCGTGGGCGGAAAAAAAAATGGAGAGGCGAAACCATCCTCGTCGTGCGAAAAAAAAAATTGATACACGAAACCGAGGCTGTTTTGCGAAAAAAAATTGAGACGGGAAAAGTGCGTCCGTGGGCGGAAAAAAAATGGAGAGGCGAAACCATCCTCGTCGTGCGAAAAAAAAAATTGATACATGAAACCTAGGCTGTTTTGCGAAAAAAAATTGAGACGGGAAAATGGCGTCCGTGGGCGGAAAGAAAAAATGGAGAGGCGAAACCATCCTCGTTGTGCGAAAAAAAAAATTGATACAGGAAACCGACGCTTTTTTGCGAAAAAAAATTGAGACGGGAAAATGGCGTCCGTGGGCGGAAAAAAAAATGGAGAGGCGAAACCATCCTCGTCGTGCGGAAAAAAAAAATTGATACACGAAACCGACGCTGTTTTGCGAAAAAAAATTGAGACGGGAAAAGTGCGTCCCTGGGCGGAAAAAAAAATGGAGAGGCGAAACCATCCTCGTCGTGCGGAAAAAAAAAATTGATACACGAAACCGACGCTGTTTTGCGAAAAAAAATTGAGACGGGAAAATTGCGTCCGTGGGCGAAAAAAAAATGGAGAGGCGAAACCATCCTCGTCGTGCGAAAAAAAAAATTGATACACGAAACCGAGGCTGTTTTGCGAAAAAAAATGAGACGGGAAAATGCCGTCCGTGGGCGGAAAAAAAAAATGTAGAGGCGAAACCATCCTCGTCGTGCGAAAAAAAAAATTGATACACGAAACCGAGGCTGTTTTGCGAAAAAAAAATGAGACGGGAAAACGGCGTCCGTGGGCGGAAAATAAAATGGAGCCGCGAAACCATCCTCGTCGTGCGAAAAAAAAAATTGATACACGAAACCGAGGCTGTTTTGCGAAAAAAAATTGAGACGGGAAAAGTGCGTCCGTGGGCGGAAAAAAAAATGGAGAGGCGAAACCATCCTCGTCGTGCGAAAAAAAAAATTAATACACGAAACCGAGGCTGTTTTGCGAAAAAAAATTGAGACGGGAAAATGGCGTCCCTGGGCGGAAAAAAAAATGGAGAGGCGAAACCATCCTCGTCGTGCGAAAAAAAAATTGATACACGAAACCGACGCTGTTTTGCGAAAAAAAATTGAGACGGGAAAATGGCGTCCGTGGGCGGAAAAAAAAATGGAGAGGCGAAACCATCCTCGTCGTGCGAAAAAAAAAAATTGATACACGAAACCGAGGCTGTTTTGCGAAAAAAAAATGAGACGGGAAAATGGCGTCCGTGGGCCGAAAAAAAAATGTAGAGGCGAAACCATCCTCGTCGTGCGAAAAAAAAAATTGATACATGAAACCGAGGCTGTTTTGCGAAAAAAAATGGAGACGGGAAAATGGCGTCCGTGGGCGGAAAGAAAAAATGGAGAGGCGAAACCATCCTCGTCGTGAGAAAAAAAAAATTGATACACGAAACCGAGGCTGTTTTGCGAAAAAAAATTGAGACGGGAAAAGTGCGTCCGTGGGCGGAAAAAAAAATGGAGAGGCGAAACCATCCTCGTCGTGCGAAAAAAAAAAATTGATACACGAAACCGAGGCTGTTTTGCGAAAAAAAATGAGACGGGAAAATGCCGTCCGTGGGCGGAAAAAAAAATGTAGAGGCGAAACCATCCACGTCCTGCGAAAAAAAAAATTGATACATGAAACCGAGGCTGTTTTGCGAAAAAAAAATGAGCCGGGAAAATGGCATCCTTGGGCGGAAAAAAAAATGGAGAGGCGAAACCATCCTCGTCGTGCGAAAAAAAAAATTGATACACGAAACCGACGCTGTTTTGCGAAAAAAAATTGAGACGGGAAAATTGCGTCCGTGGGCGGAAAAAAAAATGGAGAGGCGAAACCATCCTCGTCGTGCGAAAAAAAAAAATTGATACACGAAACCGAGGCTGTTTTGCGAAAAAAAAATGAGACGGGAAAATGGCGTCCGTGGGCCGAAAAAAAAATGTAGAGGCGAAACCATCCTCGTCGTGCGAAAAAAAAATTGATACATGAAACCGAGGCTGTTTTGCGAAAAAAAATGGAGACGGGAAAATGGCGTCCGTGGGCGGAAAGAAAAAATGGAGAGGCGAAACCATCCTCGTCGTGAGAAAAAAAAAATTGATACACGAAACCGAGGCTGTTTTGCGAAAAAAAATTGAGACGGGAAAAGTGCGTCCGTGGGCGGAAAAAAAAATGGAGAGGCGAAACCATCCTCGTCGTGCGAAAAAAAAAAATTGATACACGAAACCGAGGCTGTTTTGCGAAAAAAAATGAGACGGGAAAATGCCGTCCGTGGGCGGAAAAAAAAATGTAGAGGCGAAACCATCCTCGTCGTGCGAAAAAAAAAATTGATACACGAAACCGAGGCTGTTTTGCGAAAAAAAAATGAGACGGGAAAACGGCGTCCGTGGGCGGAAAATAAAATGGAGCCGCGAAACCATCCTCGTCGTGCGAAAAAAAAAATTGATACACGAAACCGACGCTGTTTTGCGAAAAAAAATTGAGACGGGAAAATTGCGTCCGTGGGCGGAAAAAAAAATGTAGAGGCGAAACCATCCTCGTCCTGCGAAAGAAAAAATTGATACACGAAACCGAGGCTGTTTGGCGAAAAAAAAATGAGACGGGAAAATGGCATCCGTGGGCGGAAAAAAAAATGGAGAGGCAAAACCATCCTCGTCGTGCGAAAAAAAAAATTGATACACGAAACCGACGCTGTTTTGCGAAAAAAAATTGAGACGGGAAAATGGCGTCCGTAAATGGAGAGGCGAAACCATCCTCGTCGTGCGAAAAAAAAAATTGATACACGAAACCGAGGCTGTTTTGCGAAAAAAAATGGTGACGGGAAAAGTGCGTCCGTGGGTGGAAAAAAAAATGGAGAGGCGAAACCATCCTCGTCGTGCGAAAAAAAAAAATTGATACACGAAACCGAGGCTGTTTTGCGAAAAAAAATTGAGACGGGAAAATGCCGTCCGTGGGCGGAAAAAAAAATGTAGAGGCGAAACCATCCTCGTCGTGCGAAAAAAAAAATTCATACATGAAACCGAGGCTGTTTTGCGAAAAAAAATGGAGACGGGAAAATGGCGTCCGTGGGCGGAAAGAAAAAATGGAGAGGCGAAAACATCCTCGTCGTGCGAAAAAAAAAATTGATACACGAAACCGAGGCTGTTTTGCGAAAAAAAATTGAGACGGGAAAAGTGCGTCCGTGGGCGGAAAAAAAAATGGAGAGGCGAAACCATCCTCGTCGTGCGAAAAAAAAAATTGATACACGAAACCGACGCTGTTTTGCGAAAAATAATTGAGACGGGAAAATGGCGTCCGTGGGCGGAAAAAAAAATGGAGACGCGAAATCATCCTCGTCGTGCGAAAAAAAAAATTAATACACGAAACCGAGGCTGTTTTGCGAAAAAAAATTGAGACGGGAAAATGGCGTCCCTGGGCGGAAAAAAAAATGGAGAGGCGAAACCATCCTCGTCGTGCGGAAAAAAAAAATTGATACACGAAACCGAGGCTGTTTTGCGAAAAAAAATTGAGACGGGAAAATGGCGTCCGTGGGCGGAAAAAAAAATGGAGAGGCGAAACCATCCTCGTCGTGCGAAAAAAAAAATTGATACACGAAACCGAGGCTGTTTTGCGAAAAAAAATTGAGACGGGAAAAGTGCGTCCGTGGGCGGAAAAAGAAATGGAGAGGCGAAACCATCCTCGTCGTGCGGAAAAAAAAATTGATACACGAAACCGAGGCTGTTTTGCGAAAAAAAATTGAGACGGGAAAATTGCGTCCGTGGGCGGAAAAAAAAATGTAGAGGCGAAACCATCCTCGTCCTGCGAAAGAAAAAATTGATACACGAAACCGAGGCTGTTTTGCGAAAAAAAATGAGACGGGAAAATGGCATCCGTGGGCGGAAAAAAAAATGGAGAGGCGAAACCATCCTCGTCGTGCGAAAAAAAAAATTGATACACGAAACCGACGCTGTTTTGCGAAAAATAATTGAGACGGGAAAATGGCGTCCGTGGGCGGAAAGAAAAAGTGGAGAGGCGAAACCATCCTCGTCGTGCGAAAAAAAAAATTGATACATGAAACCGAGGCTGTTTTGCGAAAAAAAATTGAGACGGGAAAGCGGCGTCCGTGGGCGGAAAAAAAAATGGAGAGGCGAAACCATCCTCGTCGTGCGAAAAAAAAAAATTGATACACGAAACCGAGGCTGTTTTGCGAAAAAAAATTGAGACGGGAAAATGCCGTCCGTGGGCGGAAAAAAAAATGTAGAGGCGAAACCATCCTCGTCGTGCGAAAAAAAAAATTGATACACGAAACCGAGGCTGTTTTGCGAAAAAAAATGGAGACGGGAAAATGGCGTCCGTGGGCGGAAAGAAAAAATGGAGAGGCGAAACCATCCTCGTCGTGCGAAAAAAAAAATTGATACACGAAACCGACGCATTTTTGCGAAAAAAAATTGAGACGGGAAAAGTGCGTCCGTGGGCGGAAAAAAAAATGGAGAGGCGAAACCATCCTCGTCGTGCGAAAAAAAAAATTGATACACGAAACCGAGGCTGTTTTGCGAAAAAAAAATGAGACGGGAAAATGGCGTCCGTGGGCGGAAAAAAAAATGGAGCCGCGAAACCATCCTCGTCGTGCGAAAAAAAAAATTGATACACGAAACCGAGGCTGTTTTGCGAAAAAAAATTGAGACGGGAAAATGGCGTCCGTGGGCGGAAAAATAAATGTAGAGGCGAAACCATCCTCGTCCTGCGAAAAAAAAAATTGATACATGAAACCGAGGCTGTTTTGCGAAAAAAAAATGAGACGGGAAAATGGCATCCTTGGGCGGAAAAAAAAATGGAGAGGCGAAACCATCCTCGTCGTGCGAAAAAAAAAATTGATACACGAAACCGACGCTGTTTTGCGAAAAATAATTGAGACGGGAAAATGGCGTCCGTGGGCGGAAAAAAAAATGGAGACGCGAAATCATCCTCGTCGTGCGAAAAAAAAAATTAATACACGAAACCGAGGCTGTTTTGCGAAAAAAAATTGAGACGGGAAAATGGCGTCCCTGGGCGGAAAAAAAAATGGAGAGGCGAAACCATCCTCGTCGTGCGGAAAAAAAAAATTGATACACGAAACCGAGGCTGTTTTGCGAAAAAAAATTGAGACAGGAAAATGGCGTCCGTGGGCGGAAAAAAAAATGGAGAGGCGAAACCATCCTCGTCGTGCGAAAAAAAAAATTGATACACGAAACCGAGGCTGTTTTGCGAAAAAAAATTGAGACGGGAAAATGGCGTCCGTGGGCGGAAAAAAAAATGGAGAGGCGAAACCATCCTCGTCGTGCGAAAAAAAAAATTGATACACGAAACCGAGGCTGTTTTGCGAAAAAAAATGGAGACGGGAAAACGGCGTCCGTGGGCGGAAAAAAAAATGGAGAGGCGAAACCATCCTCGTTGTGCGAAAAAAAAAATTGATACACGAAACCGAGGCTGTTTTGCGAAAAAAAATGGAGACGGGAAAACGGCGTCCGTGGGCGGAAAAAAAAATGGAGAGGCGAAACCATCCTCGTCGTGCGAAAAAAAAAATTGATACACGAAACCGAGGCTGTTTTGCGAAAAAAAATTGAGATGGGAAAACGGCGTCCGTGGGCGGAAAAAAAAAATGGAGAGGCGAAACCATCCTCGTTGTGCAAAAAAAAAAATTGATACACGAAACCGAGGCTGTTTTGCGAAAAAAAATTGAGACGGGAAAATGGCGTCCGTGGGCGGAAAAAAAAATGGAGACGCGAAACCATCCTCGTCGTGCGAAAAAAAAAATTGATACACGAAACCGAGGCTGTTTTGCGAAAAAAAATTGAGACGGGAAAATGGCGTCCGTGGGCGGAAAAAAAAATGTAGAGGCGAAACCATCCTCGTCGTGCGAAAAAAAAAATTGATACACGAAACCGAGGCTGTTTTGCGAAAAAAAATTGAGACGGGAAAATGGCGTCCGTGGGCGCAAAAAAAAATGGAGGCGCGAAACCATCCTTGTCGTGCGAAAAAAAAAATTGATACACGAAACCGAGGCTGTTTTGCGAAAAAAAATTGAGACGGGAAAATGGCGTCCGTGGGCGGAAAAAAAAATGGAGAGGCGAAACCATCCTCGTCGTGCGAAAAAAAAAATTGATACACGAAACCGACGCTGTTTTGTGAAAAAAAATGGAGACGGGAAAATGGCGTCCGTGGGTGGAAAAAAAAATGGAGAGGCGAAACCATCCTCGTCGTGCGAAAAAAAAAATTGATACACGAAACCGACGCTGTTTTGCAAAAAAAAATTGAGACGGGAAAATTGAGTCCGTGGGCGGAAAAAAAAATGGAGAGGCGAAACCATCCTCGTCGTGCGAAAAAAAAAATTGATACACGAAACCGAGGCTGTTTTGCGAAAAAAAATTGAGACGGGAAAACGGCGTCCGTGGGCGGAAAAAAAAATGGAGAGGCGAAACCATCCTCGTCGTGCGAAAAAAAAAATTGATACACGAAACCGAGGCTGTTTTGCGAAAAAAAATTGAGACGGGAAAATGGCGTCCGTGGGCGGAAAAAAAAATGGAGAGGCGAAACCATCCTCGTCGTGCGAAAAAAAAAATTGATACACGAAACCGAGGCTGTTTTGCGAAAAAAAATTGAGACGGGAAAATGGCGTCCGTGGGCGGAAAAAAAAATGGAGAGGCGAAACCATCCTCGTCGTGCGAAAAAAAAAATTCATACACGAAACCGAGGCTGTTTTGCGAAAAAATATTGAGACGGGAAAATGGCGTCCGTGGGCGGAAAAAAAAATGGAGAGGCGAAACCATCCTCGTCGTGCGAAAAAAAAAATTGATACACGAAACCGAGGCTGTTTTGCGAAAAAAAATTGAGACGGGAAAATGGCGTCCGTGGGCGGAAAAAAAAATGGAGAGGCGAAACCATCCTCGTCCTGCGAAAAAAAAAATTGATACACGAAACCGAGGCTGTTTTGCGAAAAAAAATGGAGACGGGAAAATGGCGTCCGTGGGCGGAAAAAAAAATGTAGAGGCGAAACCATCCTCGTCGTGCGAAAAAAAAAATTGATACACGAAACCGACGCTGTTTTGCGAAAAAAAATTGAGACGGGAAAATTGCGTCCGTGGGCGGAAAAAAAAATGGAGAGGCGAAACCATCCTCGTTGTGCGAAAAAAAAAATTGATACACGAAACCGAGGCTGTTTTGCGAAAAAAAATTGAGACGGGAAAATGGCGTCCGTGGGCGCAAAAAAAAATGGAGGCGCGAAACCATCCTCGTCGTGCGAAAAAAAAAATTGATACACGAAACCGAGGCTGTTTTGCGAAAAATAATTGAGACGGGAAAATGGCGTCCGTGGGCGGAAAAAAAAATGGAGACGCGAAATCATCCTCGTCGTGCGAAAAAAAAAATTAATACACGAAACCGAGGCTGTTTTGCGAAAAAAAATTGAGACGGGAAAATGGCGTCCCTGGGCGGAAAAAAAAATGGAGAGGCGAAACCATCCTCGTCGTGCGGAAAAAAAAAATTGATACACGAAACCGAGGCTGTTTTGCGAAAAAAAATTGAGACGGGAAAATGGCGTCCGTGGGCGGAAAAAAAAATGGAGAGGCGAAACCATCCTCGTCGTGCGAAAAAAAAAATTGATACACGAAACCGAGGCTGTTTTGCGAAAAAAAATTGAGACGGGAAAATGGCGTCCGTGGGCGGAAAAAAAAATGGAGAGGCGAAACCATCCTCGTCGTGCGAAAAAAAAAATTGATACACGAAACCGAGGCTGTTTTGCGAAAAAAAATGGAGACGGGAAAACGGCGTCCGTGGGCGGAAAAAAAAATGGAGAGGCGAAACCATCCTCGTCGTGCGAAAAAAAAAATTGATACACGAAACCGAGGCTGTTTTGCGAAAAAAAATTGAGACGGGAAAACGGCGTCCGTGGGCGGAAAAAAAAATGGAGAGGCGAAACCATCCTCGTCGTGCGAAAAAAAAAATTGATACACGAAACCGAGGCTGTTTTGCGAAAAAAAATTGAGACGGGAAAATGGCGTCCGTGGGCGGAAAAAAAAATGGAGAGGCGAAACCATCCTCGTCGTGCGAAAAAAAAAATTCATACACGAAACCGAGGCTGTTTTGCGAAAAAAAATTGAGACGGGAAAATGGCGTCCGTGGGCGGAAAAAAAAATGGAGAGGCGAAACCATCCTCGTCGTGCGAAAAAAAAAATTGATACACGAAACCGAGGCTGTTTTGCGAAAAAAAATGGAGACGGGAAAATGGCGTCCGTGGGCGCAAAAAAAAATGGAGAGGCGAAACCATCCTCGTCGTGCGAAAAAAAAAATTGATACACGAAACCGACGCTGTTTTGCGAAAAAAAATTGAGACGGGAAAATTGCGTCCGTGGGCGGAAAAAAAAATGGAGAGGCGAAACCATCCTCGTTGTGCGAAAAAAAAAATTGATACACGAAACCGACGCTGTTTTGCGAAAAAAAATGGAGACGGGAAAATTGCGTCCCTGGGCAGAAAAAAAATGGAGAGGCGAAACCATCCTCGTCGTGCGAAAAAAAAAATTGATACACGAAACCGAGGCTGTTTTGCGAAAAAAAATTGAGACGGGAAAATGGCGTCCGTGGGCGGAAAAAAAAATGGAGAGGCGAAACCATCCTCGTCGTGCAAAAAAAAAAATTGATACACGAAACCGAGGCTGTTTTGCGAAAAAAAATTGAGACGGGAAAATGGCGTCCGTGGGCGGAAAAAAAAATGGAGAGGCGAAACCATCCTCGTCGTGCGAAAAAAAAAATTGATATACGAAACCGAGGCTGTTTTGCGAAAAAAAATTGAGACGGGAAAATGGCGTCCGTGGGCGGAAAAAAAAATGGAGAGGCGAAACCATCCTCGTCGTGCGAAAAAAAAAATTGATACACGAAACCGAGGCTGTTTTGCGAAAAAAAATTGAGACGGGAAAATGGCGTCCGTGGGCGGAAAGAAAAAATGGAGAGGCGAAACCATCCTCGTCGTGCGAAAAAAAAAATTGATACACGAAACCGAGGCTGTTTTGCGAAAAAAAATTGAGACGGGAAAATGGCGTCCGTGGGCGGAAAAAAAAATGGAGAGGCGAAACCATCCTCGTCGTGCGAAAAAAAAAATTGATACACGAAACCGAGGCTGTTTTGCGAAAAAAAATTGAGACGGGAAAATGGCGTCCGTGGGCGGAAAAAAAAATGGAGAGGCGAAACCATCCTCGTCGTGCGAAAAAAAAAATTGATACACGAAACCGAGGCTGTTTTGCGAAAAAAAATGGAGACGGGAAAACGGCGTCCGTGGGCGGAAAAAAAAATGGAGAGGCGAAACCATCCTCGTCGTGCGAAAAAAAAAATTGATACACGAAACCGAGGCTGTTTTGCGAAAAAAAATTGAGACGGGAAAACGGCGTCCGTGGGCGGAAAAAAAAATGGAGAGGCGAAACCATCCTCGTTGTGCGAAAAAAAAAATTGATACACGAAACCGAGGCTGTTTTGCGAAAAAAAATTGAGACGGGAAAACGGCGTCCGTGGGCGGAAAAAAAAATGGAGAGGCGAAACCATCCTCGTCGTGCGAAAAAAAAAATTGATACACGAAACCGAGGCTGTTTTGCGAAAAAAAATTGAGATGGGAAAACGGCGTCCGTGGGCGGAAAAAAAAAATGGAGAGGCGAAACCATCCTCGTTGTGCAAAAAAAAAAATTGATACACGAAACCGAGGCTGTTTTGCGAAAAAAAATTGAGACGGGAAAATGGCGTCCGTGGGCGGAAAAAAAAAATGGAGACGCGAAACCATCCTCGTCGTGCGAAAAAAAAAATTGATACACGAAACCGAGGCTGTTTTGCGAAAAAAAATTGAGACGGGAAAATGGCGTCCGTGGGCGGAAAAAAAAATGTAGAGGCGAAACCATCCTCGTCGTGCGAAAAAAAAAATTGATACACGAAACCGAGGCTGTTTTGCGAAAAAAAATTGAGACGGGAAAATGGCGTCCGTGGGCGCAAAAAAAAATGGAGGCGCGAAACCATCCTTGTCGTGCGAAAAAAAAAATTGATACACGAAACCGAGGCTGTTTTGCGAAAAAAAATTGAGACGGGAAAATGGCGTCCGTGGGCGGAAAAAAAAATGGAGAGGCGAAACCATCCTCGTCGTGCGAAAAAAAAAATTGATACACGAAACCGACGCTGTTTTGTGAAAAAAAATGGAGACGGGAAAATGGCGTCCGTGGGCGGAAAAAAAAATGGAGAGGCGAAACCATCCTCGTCGTGCGAAAAAAAAAATTGATACACGAAACCGACGCTGTTTTGCAAAAAAAAATTGAGACGGGAAAATTGAGTCCGTGGGCGGAAAAAAAAATGGAGAGGCGAAACCATCCTCGTCATGCGAAAAAAAAAATTGATACACGAAACCGAGGCTGTTTTGCGAAAAAAAATTGAGACGGGAAAACGGCGTCCGTGGCGGAAAAAAAAATGGAGAGGCGAAACCATCCTCGTCGTGCGAAAAAAAAAATTGATACACGAAACCGAGGCTGTTTTGCGAAAAAAAATTGAGACGGGAAAATGGCGTCCGTGGGCGGAAAAAAAAATGGAGAGGCGAAACCATCCTCGTCGTGCGAAAAAAAAAATTGATACACGAAACCGAGGCTGTTTTGCGAAAAAAAATTGAGACGGGAAAATGGCGTCCGTGGGCGGAAAAAAAAATGGAGAGGCGAAACCATCCTCGTCGTGCGAAAAAAAAAATTCATACACGAAACCGAGGCTGTTTTGCGAAAAAATATTGAGACGGGAAAATGGCGTCCGTGGGCGGAAAAAAAAATGGAGAGGCGAAACCATCCTCGTCGTGCGAAAAAAAAAATTGATACACGAAACCGAGGCTGTTTTGCGAAAAAAAATTGAGACGGGAAAATGGCGTCCGTGGGCGGAAAAAAAAATGGAGAGGCGAAACCATCCTCGTCCTGCGAAAAAAAAAATTGATACACGAAACCGAGGCTGTTTTGCGAAAAAAAATGGAGACGGGAAAATGGCGTCCGTGGGCGGAAAAAAAAATGTAGAGGCGAAACCATCCTCGTCGTGCGAAAAAAAAATTGATACACGAAACCGACGCTGTTTTGCGAAAAAAAATTGAGACGGGAAAATTGCGTCCGTGGGCGGAAAAAAAAATGGAGAGGCGAAACCATCCTCGTTGTGCGAAAAAAAAAATTGATACACGAAACCGACGCTGTTTTGCGAAAAAAAATTGAGACGGGAAAATGGCGTCCGTGGGCGGAAAAAAAAAATGGAGACGCGAAACCATCCTCGTCGTGCGAAAAAAAAAATTGATACACGAAACCGAGGCTGTTTTGCGAAAAAAAATTGAGACGGGAAAATGGCGTCCGTGGGCGGAAAAAAAAATGGAGAGGCGAAACCATCCTCGTCGTGCGAAAAAAAAAATTGATACACGAAACCGAGGCTGTTTTGCGAAAAAAAATTGAGACGGGAAAATGGCGTCCGTGGGCGCAAAAAAAAATGGAGGCGCGAAACCATCCTCGTCGTGCGAAAAAAAAAATTGATACACGAAACCGAGGCTGTTTTGCGAAAAAAAATTGAGACGGGAAAATGGCGTCCGTGGGCGGAAAAAAAAATGGAGAGGCGAAACCATCCTCGTTGTGCAAAAAAAAAAATTGATACACGAAACCGAGGCTGTTTTGCGAAAAAAAATTGAGACGGGAAAATGGCGTCCGTGGGCGGAAAAAAAAATGGAGAGGCGAAACCATCCTCGTCGTGCGAAAAAAAAAATTGATACACGAAACCGACGCTGTTTTGCGAAAAAAAATTGAGACGGGAAAATTGCGTCCGTGGGCGGAAAAAAAAATGGAGAGGCGAAACCATCCTCGTTGTGCGAAAAAAAAAATTGATACACGAAACCGACGCTGTTTTGCGAAAAAAAATTGAGACGGGAAAATGGCGTCCGTGGGCGGAAAAAAAAATGGAGAGGCGAAACCATCCTCGTCGTGCGAAAAAAAAAATTGATACACGAAACCGAGGCTGTTTTGCGAAAAAAAATGGAGACGGGAAAATTGAGTCCGTGGGCGGAAAAAAAAATGGAGAGGCGAAACCATCCTCGTCGTGCGAAAAAAAAAAT
The DNA here is from genome assembly GCA_028020825.1 of Podargus strigoides. NCBI lineage: Eukaryota > Metazoa > Chordata > Aves > Caprimulgiformes > Podargidae > Podargus > Podargus strigoides. The sequence continues at coordinate 4,688 of JAQJZH010000086.1, read as the reverse complement.
TGATACACGAAACCGAGGCTGTTTTGCGAAAAAAAATTGAGACGGGAAAACGGCGTCCGTGGGCGGAAAAAAAAATGGAGAGGCGAAACCATCCTCGTCGTGCGAAAAAAAAAATTGATACACGAAACCGAGGCTGTTTTGCGAAAAAAAATTGAGACGGGAAAATGGCGTCCGTGGGCGGAAAAAAAAATGGAGAGGCGAAACCATCCTCGTCGTGCGAAAAAAAAAATTGATACACGAAACCGAGGCTGTTTTGCGAAAAAAAATTGAGACGGGAAAATGGCGTCCGTGGGCGCAAAAAAAAATGGAGGCGCGAAACCATCCTTGTCGTGCGAAAAAAAAAATTGATACACGAAACCGAGGCTGTTTTGCGAAAAAAAATTGAGACGGGAAAATGGCGTCCGTGGGCGGAAAAAAAAATGGAGAGGCGAAACCAACCTCGTCGTGCGAAAAAAAAAATTGATACACGAAACCGACGCTGTTTTGTGAAAAAAAATGGAGACGGGAAAATGGCGTCCGTGGGCGGAAAAAAAAATGGAGAGGCGAAACCATCCTCGTCGTGCGAAAAAAAAAATTGATACACGAAACCGACGCTGTTTTGCAAAAAAAAATTGAGACGGGAAAATTGAGTCCGTGGGCGGAAAAAAAAATGGAGAGGCGAAACCATCCTCGTCGTGCGAAAAAAAAAATTGATACACGAAACCGAGGCTGTTTTGCGAAAAAAAATGAGACGGGAAAATGGCGTCCGTGGGCGGAAAAAAAAATGGAGAGGCGAAACCATCCTCGTCGTGCGAAAAAAAAAATTGATACACGAAACCGAGGCTGTTTTGCGAAAAAAAATTGAGACGGGAAAATGGCGTCCGTGGGCGGAAAAAAAAATGGAGAGGCGAAACCATCCTCGTCGTGCGAAAAAAAAAATTGATACACGAAACCGAGGCTGTTTTGCGAAAAAAAATGGAGACGGGAAAAGTGCGTCCGTGGGCGGAAAAAAAAATGGAGAGGCGAAACCATCCTCGTCCTGCGAAAAAAAAAATTGATACATGAAACCTAGGCTGTTTTGCGAAAAAAAATGGAGACGGGAAAATGGCGTCCGTGGGCGGAAAAAAAAATGGAGAGGCGAAACCATCCTCGTCGTGCGAAAAAAAAAATTGATACACGAAACCGACGCTGTTTTGCGAAAAAAAATTGAGACGGGAAAATTGCGTCCGTGGGCGGAAAAAAAAATGGAGAGGCGAAACCATCCTCGTTGTGCGAAAAAAAAAATTGATACACGAAACCGACGCTGTTTTGCGAAAAAAAATTGAGACGGGAAAATGGCGTCCGTGGGCGGAAAAAAAAATGGAGAGGCGAAACCATCCTCGTCGTGCGAAAAAAAAAATTGATACACGAAACCGAGGCTGTTTTGCGAAAAAAAATGGAGACGGGAAAATTGAGTCCGTGGGCGGAAAAAAAAATGGAGAGGCGAAACCATCCTCGTCGTGCGAAAAAAAAAATTGATACACGAAACCGAGGCTGTTTTGCGAAAAAAAATGGAGACGGGAAAACGGCGTCCGTGGGCGGAAAAAAAAATGGAGAGGCGAAACCATCCTCGTCGTGCGAAAAAAAAAATTGATACACGAAACCGAGGCTGTTTTGCGAAAAAAAATTGAGACGGGAAAATGGCGTCCGTGGGCGGAAAAAAAAATGGAGAGGCGAAACCATCCTCGTCGTGCGAAAAAAAAAATTGATACACGAAACCGAGGCTGTTTTGCGAAAAAAAATTGAGACGGGAAAATGGCGTCCGTGGGCGCAAAAAAAAATGGAGGCGCGAAACCATCCTTGTCGTGCGAAAAAAAAAATTGATACACGAAACCGAGGCTGTTTTGCGAAAAAAAATTGAGACGGGAAAATGGCGTCCTGGGCGGAAAAAAAAATGGAGAGGCGAAACCATCCTCGTCGTGCGAAAAAAAAAATTGATACACGAAACCGACGCTGTTTTGTGAAAAAAATGGAGACGGGAAAATGGCGTCCGTGGGCGGAAAAAAAAATGGAGAGGCGAAACCATCCTCGTCGTGCGAAAAAAAAAATTGATACACGAAACCGACGCTGTTTTGCAAAAAAAAATTGAGACGGGAAAATTGAGTCCGTGGGCGAAAAAAAATGAGAGCGAAACATCCTCGTCGTGCGAAAAAAAAAATTGATACACGAAACGAGGCTGTTTTGCGAAAAAAAATTGAGACGGGAAAACGCGTCCGTGGCGGAAAAAAAATGGAGAGGCGAAACCATCCTCGTCGTGCGAAAAAAAAATTGATACACGAAACCGAGGCTGTTTTGCGAAAAAAAATTGAGACGGAAAATGGCGTCCATGGGCGGAAAAAAAAATGGAGAGGCGAAACCATCCTCGTTGTGCGAAAAAAAAAATTGATACACGAAACGAGGCTGTTTTGCGAAAAAAAATGAGACGGGAAAATGGCGTCCGTGGGCGGAAAAAAAATGGAGAGGCGAAAACCATCCTCGTCGTGCGAAAAAAAAATTCATACACGAAACCGAGGCTGTTTGCGAAAAAAAATTGAGACGGGAAAATGGCGTCCGTGGGCGGAAAAAAAAAGGAGAGGCGAAACCATCCTCGTCGTGCGAAAAAAAAAATTGATACACGAAACCGAGCTGTTTTGCGAAAAAAAATTGAGACGGGAAAATGGCGTCCGTGGGCGAAAAAAAAATGGAGAGGCGAAACCATCCTCGTCCTGCGAAAAAAAAATTGATACATGAAACCGACGCTGTTTTGCGAAAAAAAATGGAGACGGGAAAATGGCGTCCGTGGGCGGAAAAAAAAATGGAGAGGCGAAACCATCCTCGTCGTGCGAAAAAAAAATTGATACACGAAACCGACGCTGTTTTGCGAAAAAAATTGAGACGGGAAAATTGCGTCCGTGGGCGGAAAAAAAAATGGAGAGGCGAAACCATCCTCGTTGTGCGAAAAAAAAAAATTGATACACGAAACCGACGCTGTTTTGCGAAAAAAAATTGAGACGGGAAAATGGCGTCCGTGGGCGGAAAAAAAAATGGAGAGGCGAAACCATCCTCGTCGTGCGAAAAAAAAATTGATACACGAAACCGAGGCTGTTTTGCGAAAAAAAATGGAGACGGGAAAATTGAGTCCGTGGGCGGAAAAAAAATGGAGAGGCGAAACCATCCTCGTCGTGCGAAAAAAAAAATTGATACACGAAACCGAGGCTGTTTTGCGAAAAAAAATTGAGACGGGAAAACGGCGTCCGTGGGCGGAAAAAAAAAATGGAGAGGCGAAACCATCCTCGTCGTGCGAAAAAAAAAATTGATACACGAAACCGAGGCTGTTTTGCGAAAAAAAATGAGACGGAAAATGGCGTCCGTGGGCGGAAAAAAAAATGGAGAGGCGAAACCATCCTCGTTGTGCGAAAAAAAAATTGATACACGAAACCGAGGCTGTTTTGCGAAAAAAAATTGAGACGGGAAAATGGCGTCCGTGGCGGAAAAAAAATGAGAGGCGAAACCATCCTCGTCGTGCGAAAAAAAAAATTGATACACGAACCGAGGCTGTTTTGCGAAAAAAAATTGAGACGGGAAAATGGCGTCCGTGGGCGGAAAAAAAAATGGAGAGGCGAAACCATCCTCGTCGTGCGAAAAAAAAAATTGATACACGAAACCGAGGCTGTTTTGCGAAAAAAAATTGAGACGGGAAAATGGCGTCCGTGGGCGGAAAAAAAAATGTAGAGGCGAAACCATCCTCGTTGTGCGAAAAAAAAAATTGATACACGAAACCGACGCTGTTTTGCGAAAAAAAATGGAGACGGGAAATTGCGTCCGTGGTCGGAAAAAAATGGAGAGGCGAAACCATCCTCGTCGTGCGAAAAAAAAAAATTGATACACGAAACCGAGGCTGTTTTGCGAAAAAAATTGAGACGGGAAAATTGCGTCCGTGGGCGGAAAAAAAATGGAGAGGCGAAACCATCCTCGTCGTGCGAAAAAAAAAATTGATACACGAAACCGAGGCTGTTTGCGAAAAAAATTGAGACGGGAAAATGGCGTCCGTGGGCGGAAAAAAAAATGGAGAGGCGAAACCATCCTCGTCGTGCGAAAAAAAAATTGATACACGAAACCGAGGCTGTTTTGCGAAAAAAAATTGAGACGGGAAAATGGCGTCGTGGGCGGAAAAAAAAATGGAGACGCGAAACCATCCTCGTCGTGCGAAAAAAAATTGATACACGAAACCGAGGCTGTTTTGCGAAAAAAATTGAGACGGGAAAATGGCGTCCGTGGGCGGAAAAAAAAATGGAGAGGCGAAACCATCCTCGTCGTGCGAAAAAAAAAATTGATACACGAAACCGAGGCTGTTTTGCGAAAAAAAATTGAGACGGGAAAATGGCGTCCGTGGGCGGAAAAAAAAATGGAGAGGCGAAACCATCCTCGTCTGTGCGAAAAAAAAATTGATACACGAAACCGAGGCTGTTTGCGAAAAAAAATTGAGACGGGAAAATGGCGTCCGTGGGCGGAAAAAAAATGGAGAGGCGAAACCATCCTCGTCGTGCGAAAAAAAAAATTGATACACGAAACCGACGCTGTTTTGCGAAAAAAAATGGAGACGGGAAAATTGCGTCCGTGGTCGGAAAAAAAATGGAGAGGCGAAACCATCCTCGTCGTGCGAAAAAAAAATTGATACACGAAACCGAGGC